>WAAB01021001.1:41375-53874 GCA_013389865.1 Piaya cayana | reverse complement strand
GCTAGAGATTAGGAGGAAGTTTTTTACGGAAAGGGTCATTAGGCATTGGAATATGCTGCCCAGGGAGGTGGTTGATTCGCCTTCCCTGGAGGTGTTTAAGTCACGAGTAGACGAGGTCCTGAGGGACATGGTTTAGTGTTTGGTGGGAATGGTTGGATTCAATGATCCGGTGGGTCTCTTCCAACCTGGTGATTCTGTGATTCTGTGATTCTGTGAAAATGGCATCATCTTCTCTGGTTTTGGTGCTAAGTGTGTGTGTCCAGAGTGTGTATGTCCAGATGAGCTTTGCCAGATGCCCAGCCACATCTCATGAGCTGAAGTTGAGCAAATGTTAAATATTTACCCTCAGTGCCCAGAAGGAAGCTTGCCATGTTATGGTTTTACCCTAATAGAGCTCCGAAAAGACACAAACCATTGTGCCAAGTAGACATTTTTGTCCGTTATGCCTCTACATACCTAATCTGCATAATCAAGTATGCCTAATTTGTTTTGGTTTTATATAGACTAGTAGAGTTCACAGTCCTGAGGAATATGGGTCAGGCAGAGTAGAGTCAAGACCCTAAATTTCAGGAAAGGAAACTTCCAGCTCTTCAAGGCTTGAGTCAACAGGAGCCCTAGGAAGCTGCCCTTGGAGACAAATGAGCAGAACAGAGCTGGCAGATCCCTAAGGATGGTTTCTACAGAGCTCAAGAGATCTTGATCCCCGAGTGTGAGAAATCAGGAAAGGGAGGCAAGAGGCTGGCATGGCTGAGCCAGGACTTGCTGGACAAACTAAAGGGTGAGAAGGAAATGCACAAGCAGTGGAAGCAGGGCAGTGTTGGATTTACTGTTGAATTCAATGACCTCCCAGGTCTTTTCCATCCTAAATTATTCTGTGAATGGGGTACTGAGTCAAGGAATCCTGCCATGTTCCAGTCTCCACCATGAGCAACTCCATAACTGAAAAGTTACATGTTTGTGAAAAACGTTGATTCTGTGGCTCAGCCAGGTGCCAGGAGTAAATTCCCTAGCTACAACTCACAGATAAACTAAAGCCTTTGTCGTCCTTTACTCATAACACCTATGGCACCGTCAAATTGCTGCGGCCAGTGGTGCATCCTACAGAATGTAACACTTCTCTTGTAAGAAGAAATTCAGTATTTAATTGATTTGTTGTCCAGTTGTTTGTTTTAGTTGCCAAATCTGGGTATGCAATAACTTTTTTGTAATTTGAGAGAATATGTATCTGGTTTTTACCCTTCAGCAGGATCGTTGTCTTATCCATGACTTATCCTTCCAGTACTTAAAAAGGGGTCCAGAAAAGCTGTGGAGGGGCTATTGATCAGGCAGTGCTGGGATAGGATGATGGAAAGCAATTTTAAGCTGAAAGAGGGGAGATTGAGGTGAGATCTTAGGAAGAAATGTTTTCCTGTGAGAACGGGGAGGCCCTGGCCCAGGTTGCCCAAGGAAGTCATGGCTACCCCATCCCTGGAGGTGTTCAAGGCCAGGTTGTATGGGGCTTGGAGCAACCTGATCCAGTGGGAGGCATCACTGCCTGTGGTAGGGGTGGTACTGAATGATCTTTGAGGTCTGTTTGAACCCAAACCATTCCATGATTCTTTGATTCTATGACTCTAGGACTGTGCCATGTGTTATTGACTCTGCCCATGCCTGTTTGGAAAGTGAACAGACATCCTCTTCAAAAACACATCCTGCCAGCTTTCCTAAGATTTTTACGTTAAGAGGACATTAATATGGGCTCTTGCACAAAAGGACTGCCTGGGGATTGAAGAAGAAAAGAAGAGCAAATGCAGAACTTTGCATTTATACCTAAACATATCAATGGCATTTCCTAATTTTACTGTACTTGCCTCCATAATCACAGCAGCCTTGAAATGTCATTTGTTGCCTGGTGCACACATGCTTGCACGTGCTTCTGTTCACCTTGGTATGACACAGCATCATACAGCATCGCATTGTATTGTACTGGGATCACTAGCATCTTCATCCCAGCTACTGTTTGCATTTTGTTCCTGCTGGAATGCACCATTCAGAACCATGGCCCATTCTGCTCAGGGCCATGTAATTGTTTTTCAGTGATGACAGATGCAGGGATTTTCCATCCTGTATCTCAGCTGGAAGACAGCAGGTACCAAAAGCAGGCAAACACGGAGGAATGGGGCAGCAAGAAGACAGAGAGAATGTCAGAGAATAGGAACTCTCTGCTTAGCCCTGCCTTGCTGCTGACAGACAGGATTTGCCAGCATTGAGGCAGCAGCGGGTCTTAAGGAGGGATTTAGAGGAGGATGAGGAAACAGCTCCATGAATTTTGGCAAGGCAGGGATTTTGTCTCTGTATGGTGAGAGGCATAAAGAAAGAGCAGAGATATTAAGGACAGTGAAGGGAAGGGTTGGTTGAGACTGGGAAGCCAGGAGCAGCTAACTAAGAACAGTCATGGAAAGAGGGAGACAACTTGGCATAGACTCTTACAGGCAAGGAGTTGGTGTTGCCACCGTGTCTCCATGGGACCATGGAAAATGGTGCCAGCAGCAATATTTTGAATGGGAATAAGGCTAATATCAGAGGATCCCACTATGGCTGAGCCTCTCCCATGATATCCCTTCAGCTTCAGAATCAGGTCTGGTTTCCATCTGTGCTAATAGAAAAGTTACTCACCCTGCCTTTTTGGGACAAAAGCAGAGGTGTTGTAATGGTGACTGAAGTCTGACTGCCTTTGCAGCACAGCCTATGGATTTTCACACAGGTCTATGAAATGCCTAATCCCTGCAGGGATTTGTGCAGGACAGCCTCATCTTTCTGTGCTGCCCCAAGTCTCTGTTTTGATCACATACAAGAGCTTTCAGGAGTGTGCTGGTGTCACAACACAAACTGTTGAGGCCAGACTTTCCTCCAACAGCTTCCTCAGTGAATGACTGGCACTATCCAAGCCCAGAAGAGGAGATAATTCTAAGGCTATAGCATTCCTGCTCATGCACTTTGTGGAGCTTAGGTCTCTGGTTTGAAAATGTGAGTCCCAAGGGTATGAATTCCTCCAAGGTTAGGCACAGCTGCTAGCTGAGGCACAACTACTGACACCAACACCCCTTCCATACCTTTGGGAATGCTCAGTGCCTTGATGATCCCACAGATATTTGGGGTCACAAAGAGGATGCAAGGGCTGGAGCTCCTCCTGTACGAGGAGAGGCCAAGAGCTGGAGTTGTTCAGCCTGGGGAAGAGAAGGATCCAGGCAGACTTTAGAACAACCTTCCAGTACCAAAAGGGGCTCCAGAAAATCTGGGGAGGAGTTCTTTAATCATGGATTGCAGGCATAGGATGAGGTTTTAAGCTTAAAGAGGAGAGACTGAGATGAGATCTTAGGAAGAAATTCTTTCCTGTGAGGGTGGTGAAGCTCTGGCCCAGGTTGGCCAAGGAAGTCATGGCTACCCCATCCCTGGAGGTGTTGAAGGCCAGGTTGGATGGGGCTTTGAGTAACTATGATTCTATGAACTGCTGCTAGAAAGCCTGCCAGAGTATATAAAACTTTCTATTTATCTTATGAACTTCCTTGCTCTACCTCCTGCGTGTTTTCCACACAACTAAATGGAAAGTGGAAGGAAGCAGAAGAGTCTGTTGATCAATGGGTATTCCTTCAAAAAGGTGTCTGGCATGGCCTGTTCCTCCTTTGTGCTTACATGTTGCAGACCACTAAAAGTTATCATAGGAGCATGGAATAGTTTTGCTTGGAAGGGGCCTTAAAGCCCATCCAGTTTCACCCCACCCCTGCCATGGGCAGGGACACCTCCCACTGTATCAGGTTGCTTCAAGCCCCACCCAACCTGGCCTTGAACTCCTCCAGGGATGGGGCAGCCACCACTGCACTGGGCCAGGGTCTTCCCACCCTCACAGGAAAACATTTCTTCCTAAGATCTTATCTCAATCTCCCCTCTTTCAGCTTTGAACTGTTCCCCCTAATCCTGTCCCTGCACTCTCTGATCAAGAGCCCCTCCCCAGTTTTTGTGGAGCCCCTTTCAGTACTGGAAGCTGCTCTGAGGTCTCTCCAGACCCTTCTCCAGGCTGAACAACCCCAACTGTCTCAGTCTGTTCTTGTACAGGAGGAGCTCCAGCCCTCAGATCACCTCTGTGCTCTCCTCTGGACTCACTGTAGCAGGTCCACATCCTCCATGTGCTGAGGAATCCAGAACCAAATGCAAAGGGTAGGGAATTCGACCTGGATGGGGAGAACAGCAATGCTTCTTCCTCAGCCAGCTGGCGTCCTGCCAGCAGCAGAGGTCAGCAGTGCTGGCAAAGCTGCAGCTCTGTTCAAGGATTAATAGATGCTATCATCCTTTGGGCTGTAAAAGCCAGCAGATAACAAAACATCACAGACCTGGTGACTTAAGAAACTGCAACCTGTCCAAGAGCATTAGCACAGCCACAGAGTCACGCAGCCACTAGAAATCCGTGTCAAAAAGGTTAGGTCTCAGCCTAATGCGTGGGATTCACATGTGAGTCAGAGGCATTGGGAAATCTTTGGAACAACTACCAGAAATCACCGCACCCCATATTTTCTTCCCATGACTCATTCCCCAGAACGAGATAACATGGGAAGATATCTCTACAGTAAAACTTTAACACAGCACGTCACACAGATAAGGTACATTTATCCCCACTTTCTCTCCACTTCCATAAAAAATTAAATCCATTTTCCTGCATTTTCTAATACTAGTGTGGTATGAGTTCATCATACAAAGCCACAGTGGAGAAAATGATGTGGGGTGAGTCAGTCCCTCGGCTGACTAGTATATACCTCCAGCCCTATATTCTTTGAGTCCTCCATTCTCTTGTCTTTCTTGAAGAAAGCTGTCACTGCTCTGGTGCTGAAGCTGGGGTTGTTATCAAGGCAGCAAAGGAGAATGACGATTTAGAAATGGAAATTGTCTCTTTGGAGATGGCAGACTCTGGGGAAACCGTCTGCTTGTCAGAAATGTAGCTTAGACACACCGGGCCGGTCAAATCGACCGTGGAAATCTTATTAGAGCAGTTGTTTGTAGCTGGAATATTTTCCACCAGCACGGGTGTACTGACATCTCTGGAGAAATAATTTGATGTGCAGTGCCTGGGACAACAGAAATTGAGCAAAATAAACCATTAGGTGATGGATAAGCACGAAGAACTGTTCATATTTTGAACCCAATACAGTTAATAACAGGATACATAACTAATGGCAGTATAGAACTGAAAGGTGGGTGGGATGAGGGGGAATGGCTGTAAATCAGAGAAAGGAATATTTAGATTAGACATTAGGAAGAGATTCTTCATGATGTGTGTGGTGAGCAGCACAAGTTACCCAAATCAGTGGTGGCTGCCCGATCCTTGGAGGTGTTCAAGGCCAGGTTAGATGGGGCTTTGAGCAGCCTGATCCAGTGGGAAGTGTCCCTGGCCATGGCATGGAGGGCTGGAACTGGATAGGCTCTAAGGTCCCTTCCAAACTAAACCCTTCTATGATTCTATGATAGAGCTGATTTAATTAATTATGGAGGTGACCTTTCCCTCTCTTCTGCCTTTTTAACATAAAATACATCTTACGGCTCCTTCATTTGGCTTTGTGCATTCACATGAGATGCTAGATGTGTGTGTTTCAAGGGATTTCTTAAAACTTGTTCACTTCCTTTTTTAAAGAAATAAACAGCTCAATAAACATCCCCATCTCTCTTCTTTTGACTTCAGGTTATTCTTGAAAAAAATGAAAATGCTGACAGCAATGAGAAATAAGGGGCTTGGGTCTCTTTAATCTTCCTCAATAAGTGTTCAATATGTGTAAGTATATATAAATAAATCTATTAGATCTGGGGAACAGGGCAAGAATTTGGTCCAGATTTAAAAAAAAAAAAATGCCATTGCCCTAAAGAGAAATGGAGCTGGGGAAGGGTCTGGAGCACAGGGGTTATAAGGAGGGGCTGAAGAACCTTTGATCATTTAGCCTTGAGAAGAGGAGGCTGAGGGGAGACTTCATCACTCTCTACAGCTTCTAAAAGTAGGTTGAAGCAAGGTGGGTGTTAGTTTCTTCTCCCGAGTGACAGGACAAGAGGAAATGTCCTCACATTGCACCAGGGAGGTTTAGATATTGGATATTAGGAAAAAAATCTTCATCTAAAAGGTTCTCAGGCACTAGCAGGTGCTGCCTAGGGAGGTGGTAGAGTCCCCATCCCTGGAGGTGTTTAAAAGACATGTAGGTGCAGTGCTGTGGGAGATGGTTTAGTGGTGGATTTAGCAGTGTTGGGTTTATGGTTGGACTTGATGATCTTAAAGGTCCTTTCCAACTGAAATGATTCTGTGAGTTCAAATTGGAATTGCACTCCAGCAATTCTCTTACCAGCGTTAATGAACCCTGCTGCGAGCTGATGGAGAAAGAGCCTGCAGAAAGGAGGACTCCAGGAAGCACAAGGGTTTGGCAGGCTCTTCCCATGGGCTACCTGGGATAATTTATTGCTCACACATTTCCTNAGATTAGACATTAGGAAGAGATTCTTCATGATGTGTGTGGTGAGCAGCACAAGTTACCCAAATCAGTGGTGGCTGCCCGATCCTTGGAGGTGTTCAAGGCCAGGTTAGATGGGGCTTTGAGCAGCCTGATCCAGTGGGAAGTGTCCCTGGCCATGGCATGGAGGGCTGGAACTGGATAGGCTCTAAGGTCCCTTCCAAACTAAACCCTTCTATGATTCTATGATAGAGCTGATTTAATTAATTATGGAGGTGACCTTTCCCTCTCTTCTGCCTTTTTAACATAAAATACATCTTACGGCTCCTTCATTTGGCTTTGTGCATTCACATGAGATGCTAGATGTGTGTGTTTCAAGGGATTTCTTAAAACTTGTTCACTTCCTTTTTTAAAGAAATAAACAGCTCAATAAACATCCCCATCTCTCTTCTTTTGACTTCAGGTTATTCTTGAAAAAAATGAAAATGCTGACAGCAATGAGAAATAAGGGGCTTGGGTCTCTTTAATCTTCCTCAATAAGTGTTCAATATGTGTAAGTATATATAAATAAATCTATTAGATCTGGGGAACAGGGCAAGAATTTGGTCCAGATTTAAAAAAAAAAAAATGCCATTGCCCTAAAGAGAAATGGAGCTGGGGAAGGGTCTGGAGCACAGGGGTTATAAGGAGGGGCTGAAGAACCTTTGATCATTTAGCCTTGAGAAGAGGAGGCTGAGGGGAGACTTCATCACTCTCTACAGCTTCTAAAAGTAGGTTGAAGCAAGGTGGGTGTTAGTTTCTTCTCCCGAGTGACAGGACAAGAGGAAATGTCCTCACATTGCACCAGGGAGGTTTAGATATTGGATATTAGGAAAAAAATCTTCATCTAAAAGGTTCTCAGGCACTAGCAGGTGCTGCCTAGGGAGGTGGTAGAGTCCCCATCCCTGGAGGTGTTTAAAAGACATGTAGGTGCAGTGCTGTGGGAGATGGTTTAGTGGTGGATTTAGCAGTGTTGGGTTTATGGTTGGACTTGATGATCTTAAAGGTCCTTTCCAACTGAAATGATTCTGTGAGTTCAAATTGGAATTGCACTCCAGCAATTCTCTTACCAGCGTTAATGAACCCTGCTGCGAGCTGATGGAGAAAGAGCCTGCAGAAAGGAGGACTCCAGGAAGCACAAGGGTTTGGCAGGCTCTTCCCATGGGCTACCTGGGATAATTTATTGCTCACACATTTCCTTGGCAACCCGAGGTCCCTTCTTAGTGCCTTAGTACTCACCTCCAGAGAATACTTATCACTGCGCCGATGGCAACCAACAGTAGGAGACCTCCAGTGAGAGACACCATGACAATCTCATAAGTAGACTGTGATGAACCTTGAAGGGAGTGTGGAAAGCATAGATGAGATTTGCCAACAAAAAGCTGTAGGAAACACAGCTTCTTGTGAAATCACCCAGGATGTTACAGGCTGAAAATGCTGAGTGTCCTGCTATAAACCATGGATGGAGAGGGATGAGCAACTTTGTGTTTGGAGGTCGTTCCTAGGAAACTGCTTTTTCTTCCAAAATCTCACAGCTCTGTTAATCAACTAATCTACAAAAGTGCAGGGCAAGCCTGCTTTGCAGGGCTGGGTTGTTTAAGTGGATTCCATGGTGGAAAAAGCCTGCCCTGCACTGTCAGACTGTGAAGTTATCCACCTACTATTGTCCTTATTCCACAAGTTATCCACCTATTCCCAGCAAAGTCATAGCAGGATCCTGAATCTTACTGCCTCCATAGCCAGCACTTTCCATCCTCTTCCTCCCTTATCAATTTCAGTTTCCATCCTTTTTTTCCTCTTGGGTTTAACTCTGGACTTAATGGAGTCAGATTCAGTTTATCGCTGTCTGCCCCTGCCTCCAAGCTTCCTGCTCCTCTCTTCTGTTTCAGCATCTCCTTTTGTTTCCACCCTCTCTAAAACCTCAAGACAAATGGGTCTAACATGGCTAATTTGCTTGTATCTTTTGAGCCCATCCAGCCCTTGATAACACTGCTATTGCCCGGTGCCTCTCAGTAGTGTCACCATGCAAATAAACACAGCAAAACAGAGTGAAAATGCTAACAAACAGGAAAGTGAAAAACCTTCATCCTTGGAAAGCACCGTGTTGTGGAAACTGCCCTCACCGGCATGGACAATCCTGAAAAAGAAAGACAACAGACATTCAGATTGTAGTTTTATGTTCAAACCCACCACATTTCTTTTAGATCTATGTATGATGTCATGAGTATTTCACCATCTATTATGTGAATTATCTTTACAACTTCCTTGTGAGATAGATTCTGCTATTGCCATTTTGCAGGTGGGGGATCAAAGAAAGATGCATTAAGAGACAGATCCAAAAGGCAGAAATTAATCTGACATCAAAAATCTGAATGTTTCTCTTAAGGCAATGAACTTCCCTAGGTACCTTGAGTTGGATTTGGTGTTTGTCTATGGTATCAGGTCTTGGCACGGACAAGCACATTGCCATCACACTCCAGCAGAGCTAGCACACTTTTCTCTAATCCCAGCCAATTTGCCCCAAAACACAGAGGGAGACTTCAGCAGAAAATGTAACTGAGCCAGGTTTCTCGAGCCTGGGTTATATGTTTTCTTTCATCACGTCCAGAAGGCAAGTTCTTAACCCATTTAAAAAGATCTCAGCCATCATGTAGGCAAGTAACTAGGATTGATTAAAAATGAGATGGAAAAATGATGGAGTCCAAAATTTAATTTCTTGCTTTGTAGCAGATAACAACACTACTTCACTGCATCGATATTGCCTTTTACCAGATCCCTCAACCAGGCATTGAATTTCCCAACGTGCTGGGTGAAGCTTTCTTCACAGTAAGCACGTGGAGCAAGGGATGGATCCTTAGCCTCCTGCTAGGACAGGGAAACCAAGGGTAACACTTTGTCTTACACTGGTCCAACAGTCCCAGGCATGGCTGTAAATCTCAAGCACATCTCCTGCCTCTTGTGGTTATGCCTTCACCATAAGAATATTCCTCTTTTAATACCTTAAACCTATCTCATATCTTATCACTGGGAAGTGTAATGGATAAAAAGCAAGTGCTCAAGTCAGACAGGTGTCAGCTTATACTAGAACTGCCACAAAACACACATGTGTGCATATATTTCCAGCTTGCATATGCTCCATGCAGATTTCTGGTTGTTACTTTATTCTATTCTAGCTCCTTTTCTGGAATATAAATGAAAGGTTGAACACTTTCAATACCAGGTACTTAGAAATATGCAGTGTATGTGTATGTATCTAGATATTATGAAGAAATAAATTCTTCATGCTGTGGGTGGGGAGGCCCTGGCCCAGGTTTCCCAGAGCAGTGGTGGCTGCCCCATCCCTAGAGGAGTTCAAGGATAGGTCGGATGGGGCTTGGAGCCCCTGATCCAGTGGGAGGTGTCGCTGCCCATGGCAGGGGGTGGAACTGGATGGGCTCTATGGTTCCTTCCAACCTAAACGATTCTACGATTCTGTGATTCTGATGACATCCAGGTGGTAAACACAAGAATAAATTGCTTGCCAGTATGTTCTCATATAAAAGAGGTTGTATCTAATGTCTTAGATGTTGCACTTTATATTCTAGTCTCTTTGCAGCAATAAGCTTAATTTAAAATGGAATTGTTGTGAAAAATCTGTGTAGCCAAATATTGAAGAAGAAAAAGTGAGTGACCAAGGAAAATACAACCCGACAAGGAAAATCCGAGCCAAACCCATACTTGCATTTATACAAAGAACAATACCAGCTCTGAAGTACGGCTCAGACCAAAATACTCTATATCACATAGAATCACAGAATGGTT
The DNA here is from genome assembly GCA_013389865.1 of Piaya cayana. Classification (NCBI taxonomy): domain Eukaryota; kingdom Metazoa; phylum Chordata; class Aves; order Cuculiformes; family Coccyzidae; genus Piaya; species Piaya cayana. The sequence goes on along the minus strand of WAAB01021001.1, from coordinate 43,576 downwards.
TGGATTGGAAAGGACCCTTAAAGGCCATCCATCCATCAACTCCAACCCCATACAGGAGCAGGGACATCTCCAACATGATCAGTTTGCTCAGAGCCCTGTCCAACCTGACCTGGAATGTTTCCAGGCATAGGGCAGCCAGCACCTCTCTGGGCAACATGGGCCAGTGTTTCACCACCCTCAGAAAAAACATTTCTTCTTTTTATCTAGTCTGAAGTTCCCCTCTTTTAGTTTAAAACCATTACTCCCTCTAACAACATGAATCATAGTGACCTGCAACAGCTCGTACTTTTAAAAAGCTTGGGCACCAAAAGCAGGCAGCATAGTTTTGTAGCTAAGCAGACTGTGCAGGCTTTGCTGCTTATCCTTTGCCTCTTTTCCTTTCCCTCTGTCTTTGCACACTTCTCAGAAAAACTGGAATATTGGCTCAGAAGCTGTTTCAGGGTCTCATGTGAAATTTCACCTGGTGCCAGGTAAGCTGAGATGAAAATGGAAGACCACTTTCTAGAGAGTCCTCCATTCCTCATGACACATCTTTCTCACACCAAGAACATTTCCTAAGGGGGACCTCAGTCTCACCTGTCAGCTTGAAAAAGAAAATAAACCATGGTAACTTGAATTTAGAGCAGAATAAGACTACAGTTTTCTATATTACCTTGTGACTGCTGGAGCTCCTTCCATCACCATCATGCTGCTAAGACTTGGCATGAAAAAAAAGCTGCTCTGAAGGGTTTCAGACTAATTCCTCACTGTATTTCCATCTGTTGATTGCTTTCTTCTCTCCATGGTTTTTATTAGGGCAGAATAATCTCTTACATTTATAGCCAATCAATAAAGTGTGGAGGTGGATCAAGGAGAGGCTTTACTCACCATCCTTTTGCCAAGGAATTCCATTTGCTATCTTGTTGGTGGAGCTGGAGGCACAACCAGACTCCACCTAGGAGGCTGCCAGGGCTTCTCTTGGGCATGGACCCCTTCTGGCATGGCAGGATTGCGAAAATCCCTCTGTGGCTTGCACGGAGGGTGACTGCAGAGACGTGCTGTGTCCTAGGAGCGGTACCTTTGGGTCTTCTCCATCAGCAGGACCTGCAGCCCCATGGTTTGAGTGCTCTCCAGGCAAGGGAACTCTCCATCTGAGAGAGTTCCTGGGCAAGGTGTGACTGCAGGCAGGTCTGAGCCCAGCCCTTGCTTTCTGGGTGTTAAACAGACCAGCTTGTCTCTTCCTGCTGAGATAGGAATTTAAGGAGCTGTTGTTGAGCTGCTAGTTGGTGACCAGTTCAGAGATGGATTTCAAACATGCTTCATTTTCAACATCTGCAGCCTGGCTTAGCTGCTCTTCACTGCACTATAGGCAGAAGAATCTCATTAACCTTGCTTTGCAGCACCCACCTCTTCCCACACCTCTTCCCACATCTTCACAGATCTGGACCTTGTTTTGCTCTGCAAAAGCCCCTGGTCCTTATTGCCGGACTGGAGCTGAGCTGGCAACAGCACTGAGTTATCTTGTGAAAAAATGCAGTTCCCTGTGCTTTGTGATCAGAGAAGGAGTGGTGTGCAAGGGTGGAGACTCCTTTTCTATCAATGCGTTCACACAGAATACATTAATACACTCCAGGCTGGCAGGTATTTAAAAACTAACAATAGAGACTGACAGATTTTTTTTTCTTGATAAAGAGCAGCAGAGCAACTTCAGCTCCTCTTGCCTCACTGCTACTATCAAAACAGGACCAAAGCACCTCTCCAAATTTGCTGGAGATTGTTTGGCAGGGTTTCAGATGTCCACAGTCTGAATTGCCGAGTGTCTTTAGATAATGTCTGTGAATGGTCCTCTGTGGTGTAAGAAAAAAGTGCCTGAACTGCATCAAACAGATTTTATGGGAAGGTAAGCAGTGGGGAGCAGGTCAGCAGGAGCACACAGGTATGTTTGACTCAGCTGCTGGACGAGGAAAAGGCTGTGGATGTATCTTCTTGGAATTCAGTAAAGCCTTTGACACAGTTTCTCACAGCATTCTGCTTCAGAAACTGTCACCTCTGGCCTGGACAGGCGCACACTCTCCTGGGTGGAAAACTGGTTGGCTGGAGGGCCCAGAGAGTGGTGGGAAATGGAGTTAACTCCAACTGGAGTCCAGTGACAAGTGGGGTTCCCCAGGGCTCAGTGCTGGGTCCAGCCCTGTTCAATGTCTTCATCAATGACCTGGATGAAG
>WAAB01021001.1:15456-41115 GCA_013389865.1 Piaya cayana | reverse complement strand
CCTGGAGAAGAGGAGGCTGAGGGGAGCACCTCATTGCTCTCTACAACTACCTAAGGGGACGTTGTGGAGAGGAGGGAGCTGGGCTCTTCTCCCAAGTGACAGGGGACAGGATGAGGGGGAATGGCCTCAAGCTCCGCCAGGGGAGATTTAGGCTAGACATTAGGAAAAAAATTTTCACAGAAAGGGTCATTTGGCACTGGCAGAGGCTGCCCAGGGAGGTGGTTGATTCACCTTCCCTGGAGGTGTTTAAGGCACGGGTGGACGAGGTGCTGAGGGGCATGGTTTAGTGTTCAAAAGGAACGGTTGGACTTGATGACCCGGTGGGTCTTTTCCAGTCTGGTTGTTCTATGATTCTATGATTCCATGTTCTTGACTAAGCCATATATCAATTATCCATTCTGTACAACCCATAGAGGAAGACGCTATGTTAAGTACTTTTTCTCTGTCCTTCAGGGCCTCACTAGCCTTTTATTTGACTTTGAACCAGAGCAATTGTGATGTTAAAAAGCAGTTCTATGTTGTATACACCACCAAAGTCTTCCTGAGAAGGAAGGACATTATAGTCAGGCAGATGCTAGTGCTTTCCTTCTTCACCAAACAAGCAGAAAGCTCAAATCAAAACCTAAATTGCTTTGTGAAGCCCTTTTTACTTTTTTTTGTGATTTTGAGTCTGGTCGAAAGTTCACTCAAGTCAATGGGACTCTCTTTCCTGACTTCTTAGTGTTCAGACTGTGCCCTGAGGGTGAAAGGGGATAAATAGATGGCAGACCTTGCTCCCATAGACCACCAAGCATCTACATGTTAGATCCCCATCCCTTGTACACACTTAGTGTGAAGACATGGAATTTCTCCACAAACTTCTCTTGCAAATGGAAATAAACTTTCATCCAACCTCCAGAGACATTAAGGAGAAAGCAGTGGGTTGCTATGAATATTCTTGAAGGGCATCTGTAACATAACATCTTTTTTTTTTTCTTTTTTTTTTTTTATCCCATTATCCATTTTATCCAGCTTGAGATCATGGAGAAAGGGTGGAGGAAGCAGCTCTTTCTTGTAGGAACACCTTATCTTACACAGACTGGGTGCAGTTCACCACCACAAACTGCTAGCACAGGTAAAACAAACCCCGTGAGACCAAGGCAACCAGCCAGGTGCAGATGTGGCTGCAGAGACACATGCCAAATGGTGCAAGGATCTGAGCCACATGCAGAGACTAAGCTTCTTAGTGAGGCCGCAGGTTATTCACCTGGGATTTATTAGTGAATACTCGGCTAGTGACTTGGAGATTAAAGGCTTTGTATCAGTGTGTATATCCAGGATAATACAGGTTCTGCGCCTCAGTCAGAGCAATCCCAAGCACAGATACAGGCTGGATGGAGAATGGATTGAGAGCAGCCCTGAAGAGGACTTTGGGGTGTTGAGGGATGAGCTGCTCATGAGCGCTCACAGCCCAGAAACCAACCGTGTCCTGGGCTGCATCCAAAGCAGCGTGGCCAGCAGGGTGAGTGAGGGCATTCTGCACCTCTGCTCTGCTCTGCTCTTGTGAGACCTCATCTGGAGTCCTGTGTCCAGTTCTGAAATCCCCAACACAGGAAGGACATGGAGCTATTGGAGTGAGTTCAGAGGAGGCCACAAAGATGGTCCAAGGGCTGGAGCACCTCCAAGACATGGACAGTCTGAGAGAGATGGGGTCATTAAGCCTGGAGAAGAGAAGGCTGTGGGGAGACCTTAGAGCAGCTTCCAGTACAGAAAGGGGCTCCAGAAAAGCTGGGGAGGGGCTCTTGATCAGGGGTTGCAGGGACACAGTGAGGGGGTATGGTTTTAGGCTGAAAGGGGGGAGATTGAGATGAGATCTCAGGAAGAAATGTTTTCCTGTGAGGGTGGGGAGGCCCTGGCCCAGGTTGCCCAGGGAAATCATGGCTGCCCCATCCCTGGAGGTGTTCAAGGCCAGGTTGGATGGGGCTTGGAGCCCCTGATCCAGTGGGAGGTGTCCCTGCCTATGGCAGGGGGTGGAACTGGATGGGCTTTAAGGTCCCTTCAAACCCAAACTATTCTATGATTATATGAGTCTGTGATAATCTTACTAAAATGAGTAAAAGTCCTCTCAAAAATGTACTGAATAATCCAAGCCAGCTGAGTAAAACTGTCAAAATACGTATCACAGAACAATAGAGTGGTTTGGGTTGGAAGGGTCATTAAAAAGTAGCCAGTTCCAGTCCCAGGCCATGCTTATCTGGGCATAAGCTCCATGGACAAACCAAGGAAGGAAGGGGGAAAAAAGCTACAGAAAATGACAGGAAAAGAGCAAAACATCCTACAAGGAATCTCCTGACAGTTTTGCTGAGCAGTGTGATTCTGCTTTGAAAGCCTAGAGGATAAAAGTGGTTACGCAAGAGGGTCAGAGCAAATGCTGGTGGTTTGTTTTTGTTTTTTTGTTAATTCTTTGTTGCTCTACTCTAAAAAGTACAGGTTTGCTGAGAAGGTGCTGGGTTTTGTACACTACAATATTTATACAAACTTTTTTGCTGAATTGCCTTGAAATTTTACATTAATATAATGAAAAAGGAAGAATAAATTTTAAGGAAATCAGAACTTTGACCCCTAGAAGAAGGCAAAATACACAGGAAGAGCCAGGATTTGATTGATATATATTAAAAAAACCCAGAGATTTTGCTTACTGTTCATTTGCAGGGCCTTATCCTCCATGCCATACCCAGTTCAGAAGGAACTTCCAAACCTTCTGTAACACCTTTAATTGGCCCTGTTCAGGCAGAGATAATTTTTTTAATAGCAATCAAGGTATTTATTTGTCAGTACAATTGATCTCCAAAGTAGCTAATGCTCAGCTACACTGTCAGCTTCAGAGAACTTACCATGATTCACTGGATTTCACCAGCCAATGTAAATAAAGGTCCTTGAGAGAGATGGTTTAAAAGCACCTAAAAGTCCAGTCCTGAGAAAAGGCCTATTCCTATGCTCCAAAGTGAGGGAAAGGACATACCTTCATACTTTGCTTGTTTAACTTCTCCTCCAACTTAAGTAATTGTGTTAAGATGTCTTAAAAGGAAATGAGACAAGTTCTAAGTCCTGGAGAAGCACTGCCACGTCTGAAGGACAAAGCTCAAACCAGTTCGAATCATAGAATGTTTTGGGTTGGAAGGGAACTTTAAAATCCCATTCAGTCCAACCCTCCTGCGGTGAGCAGCGACACCTTCAAATTGATCAGGTTGCTCAGAGCTCTGTCCAACCAGACCTGGAATGTTTCCAGGGATGGGGCATCCACCACCTCTCTGGGCAACTGGGCCAATGTTTCACCACGCTCACAGGAAAAAAATCCTTCTTTATAGCCAGTCTAAATCTTCCCTGTGTTAGTTTAAAACCATTACTCCTTGTAGTGTCACAACAGACCTTGCTGTACTGGAAGCTGCTCTAAGGTCTCCCCAGAGCCTTTTCTTCTCCAGGCTGAACAACCCCAACTGTTTCAACCTGTCTTTGTGGTGGGTGGTGCTCCAGTCCTCGGCTCATCTTCATGACCTCCTCTGGACTCACTCCAACAGGTCCATATCCTTAGGTTGGGGATTCCAGACAGGACCCCAGGTGGGGTCTCACAGGAGCAGAGCAGAGGGCAGAATCCCCTCCCTCACCCTGCTGCCCACACTGCTTTGGATGCCACCCAGGCTGGTTTCTGGGCTGCAAGTGAGCATTGCCAACTCTTGTCAAGCTTCTCATCCCCCAGCACCCAAGTCCTTCTTCACAGGGCTGCTCTCAATCACATCCCCCCCGCCTCCTGTATTGAAACTGTGGATTGTCCCAACCCAGGTGTAGGACCTTGCTCTTGGTCTCATGAGATTCACACAGCCCCGCTTCTCCAACCTGTCCAGGTCCCTCTGGATGACATCCCACCCTTCTGGTGTGACACCTGCACCACTCAGCTCGGTGTCATCTGCAAACTTGCTGAGGGTGCCCTCAATCTCACCGTCAATATCATTGATGAAGATATTAAACATCACTGGTCCCAGTACAGACCTCTGAGAGACTCCACTAGTCACGGATCTCCATCTGGACTGTGAGACATTGACCACTACTCTCTGAATGCAACCATCCAACCTATTCTCTATCCACCAAACAGTTCACCCATCAAATCCCTATCTCTCCATTTTAGAGAGAAGGATGCTGTGGGGGATTGTGTCAGATCAGATATTCCAAGTCTAGGTGTTCAATTTGAAACATGCCTGTTGCATATCCCTGCTGTGACCTGTGTGAACTCTGCATTTAATACACAGTTTCAGAACTTCAACTACATATGGTCGTGTTACTTACCTGCTGTCGGGAGACACTGCTGAACACAATGATCTGAACGTTGCTGAGCAGGGAGTAGAAAACAAATAAATCTGCTGCAGATCCTTCATGTCTGTTCCTCGGCCTGATGAGGCTAGTTCTCCAACAGCAAAGGACAGTGGGTTGCTCTGCAAGCCTGACCACATCCAGGAACTCTGGCACTTAAGAGCCATTAAAGTTGTAATTTCTTACTGAGCAATGGGATTACTTTATGTCTGGGCAAGATTTTTGATCCATAGTGGTACGACATTTTACCACCACACTACAGTCAAGTTAATTCATCATGGAAAATACCATCATGTCACCCCGCACTATATTCTGTACAGTATCCTGCATTCCAAATACTCTACGCAGCTAATTGTCCACCTTGAAAAGGATGCAGCGGATCACGAAAAGGCACATGAAGGCTGCAAAGCTATGGGGCTGCTTCTCTTGGAGGGGTAACTACGACTTTATTTATTACGATCTAACATGCCTTTTTGGCTGCCTTTTCTCCATGTTGAAGAGTCATAGAATCATAGAAGCATAAAATGCTTTGGGTTGGAAGGGACCTTAAAGCCCATCCAGTTCCACTCCCTGCCATGGGCAGGGACACCTCCCACTGGATCAGGGGCTCCAAGCCCCATCCAACCTGGCCTTGAACATCTCCAGGGATGGAGCAGCCATTGTTCTGGGCAACCTGGACCAGGGCCTCCCCATCCTCAGTGTGAAGAAATTCTTCCTAATGTCTAAGCTAGATCTTCCCCATTCCAATTTAAAGCCTCCGCCTCCCATCCTCTCACTCCAGGCCCTAAATCCCTCCCCAGGGACTTTTTTTCCCTGGAGCCCCTTTCAGCACTGGAAGCTGCTCTAAGGTCTCCCTGAAGCCTTCTCCAGGCTGAACAACCCCAACTCCCTCAGCCTGTCCTCAGCAGAATCACAATTGGCATACAGAAGGTGAACAGGGATAGCCAGTAGTCAACTGGCAACTGATCTCAACCAGAAGCCCAGGGCATAAAATTAGGTGAGTTGGCAGCTCCAAAAATGAGAAGCTGGGTTTTATCCCTCACAATAATCACAGAATCATAGAATCACTGGGTTGGAAAAGACCCATTGGATCATCGAGTCCAACCATTCCTATCAAATACTAATAAGCTGCAGAACTTATTGCCACAGGTTACTGCAAGCTGCTAACAGCTTGCCTAAGTTTTAAAAGGTCACTGGACAAGTTCATAGAAGAAAGGAATCCACTGAGGGCTATTAAAAACAAGACATTGTGTCTGGATCAGAAAACCCACAAGCCGTAAATCATTAGAGGGTGAAACACTATTCTGGGAAGAGACCTCTAACTGTGTGCATGCTTTTGTGAATTATCTGATTTCATCTGGTTTTGGGAGCAAGGTACTGGCACAGATGGACTTCCGGTCTGACCTGGTCCAGCTTTTCTGGTGCTTCTGTTGCTCTTCTTTTCACACTACAAAATCCATGATGCTTTTGAGCAGCCTGATCCAGCGGAGGTGTCCCTGCCCATGGTGGGGGTTAGCACTGGATGGACTTTAAAGTCCCTTCTAGCCCAAACCATTCAACGAGTCTTGCCAGCTCACCTGCAGGAGCAAACTGTGCTGTGAAGGGCACCTGAACAGGTTATATGCTTCCTCCCCTGCCTTCCAGAACTGTTGGGCTGCACCAAGGAAGTGTAAAGCTGGCTGATTTCATCTCCAAGGGGTGTTGCTGGGAATGAGGGGAATACTGAGAGTGTGGCTCTGCAACATATCCAAGCACTGGGGGTGGCTGAAGCTGCTTTCAGATGCTGGTGGTGCTGTACTGGCATGAACAATGTTCTACGCATTTGGGTGCTCAGGGGTGACACTGTGCTGGGACCTTTTGCATGAAGACAAATTCCACTTAGGAAAGCCCTGGCAACACTTTTCACCAGATATCCTTGGAGATAAATATCAATGTTCAAGGCCAGATTGGATGGAGCTCTGAGCAACCTGATCTGGTGGGAGGTGTCCCTGCCCATGGCAGGGGCTGGAACTGGATGGGCTTTAAGGTCCCTTCCATGATGATCTTTAAGGTTACTTCCAACCACTCTGTTTTTCTATGATTCTATGATAAATTTCCCAGTTCTTTTCCATAGTGGAGTAAGCATAGCATAAAATTACAGGGAATCTCAACTATGATCTCATAGTTTTCTTTTTTTTTTATTATAGACTTTTTATCCACATCGATGATAAAGAAACTACAACAGAGTTAAATACCTTTTTTTTTGATAACAGTGATTATATTCTTAATTACACTCAATATTAAACTGTAAAATATTTCCAGAGGAGTACAGTCTTAATTCATACAGCAGGCAAAATACCAGAGAAGGAAAGGGGTGAGGGAAAGGGGTGTGAGAATTTCCAGTCTGCTTTTAAAAAGCACTGTAGTATGGCTAACGCTGCTCTATCCATCCATGCATTCATCCATCCATCCACCCATCCATCCATCCACCCATCCAAACATGGTTCTGGCCCATCCGGTGAAGACACGCATTTATTCCCATAAAACAATCACTATTCAAAAGCAACAGATGAACCAGCAGGTGTTGTCAGTGTCTGTGGCATTAAAAGGATCAGCAGTTGCTTTCACGGCTTCTCTGTACGACTCATCGACAGCATTTTCTCTATCCAGTTCAGTTGTCCTTCTAAAAACACAAAGACTTCAACTTTGGTACCACCAAAAAAGATCCAGGACAGGCATGTGTTTTTTTCATGTGGTTTTGTTTTTACTAATAAATGGCTGCTACATTCTATTTTACATGGTTGTCCATGATGCTTTGAGGTCACTTGTCCTCGGGTTCGGAGGAACCTGATTTGTTTTGTTCTTTAAATCCCCAAGCTCTCCTGTTTTTTCAGTCTATATACAAGTTAGGTTTGTGAGTGGTGGGTTATAACTCACAAAGCCACAGCTGAAAAAGATCCTGTGCTGCTGGGAATAGGGAAGGGAAACAAAAAGAGAAGAGAAAAAAAATGTTACCAACACCAGGTTTGAGATTTGTTTACTCAAAGAACTACTACATTTATATACAAGGCTTGAGAAAGAGATACAGGTAAGCTGCTTGCTCCAGAAGCATGCTGAGACTTTGCTAGGTCCTATCTGTAAAGTCATATGGAAATACAGTAAAAAGGAACAGCTGAAGGAACTGGAATAGTTTAGACTAGAGAAGAGGAGGCTGAGGGGAGACTTCATTGCTCTCCGCACCTCCCTGAAAGGAGGTTGTGGTGAGGTGGGTGTTGGTCTCTTCTCCCAAGCAACAAGTGATAGGATGAGAGGAAATGACCTCAAGTTTTGACAGGGGAGGTTCAGACGGGATATTAACCACAATTTCTTTACTGGAGTGGTGAAGCCCTGGCAGAGGCTGTCAAGGGAAGTGGTGGAGTCTCCATCCCAGGAGGGTTTCACAAACCCTGTAGCCATGGCAGTTTAGGACATGGTTTAGTAGGCATGGTGGTGCTGAGCTGACAGTTGGACTGGATGATCTTAGAGGTCTTTTCCAACCTCAATGATTCTGCAATTCTGTTGATTCTCTTCTATCCTAAGACAAGGTACAAATTGTCCCTGACTGAAGTAAGATGACCTGCTGTGAGAAGGAACACAAAGCCCAACAAGGGCAGCCAAGAATCACGGAGCATTAATTGAGTGGCTGCTCTGCCACACATGGGGCCCTCAACCCCTGGCACACTATGTGGGTATGTGTGTGCACACACATTTCTCTTCTGCCTGGCACACTGAGAATCTGAAATTGCTTCTCAACAATGCAGTTGTGATTCTCTGCTTCGCTGATTTAGCTTAGCAGTTAAGTAACAACTAATCTTTCAAAAGCACTAGGGTCTGCTTAGAGAAATCCCTGTTGTCTGCAGGGATGGAGTGCCACTGGAAACAAAAACAGCGTGAGAAACACATCCATCCTTCATTCTCTCAGCACAAAAGCAGAAAACACTTGTAGTTGGGATGCCAGCACCTTCCTTGCAGGGTCTGTCGGCTAATGAAAACCTGATGCTGGGAACAAACGATGCTGTTCATCTGATGCTGCCATCCTCAGGCAGATTTTTCCTGCAAAACAGTGTTTGCACAAGGCGCTTGGGGCAGGACCTGCTGCTTCTCACTGGGGGAGGTGTGTTGTTTTATTCAGGGTATTAATATCACTGAAGTTATTTTAAATCAGTGCTCAGATTAATGCAGGCTCAACTGGAAAATGCTGGCAGTCAGTAAGAAAGTACGTGCAAGAGGGCAAACCAGACTGACTCGATGCTCAGATTAATCTCCTTATCTCAGTGGGCAGAGCTCAAGGCCACAGATACTGGTTATCTGGTTAATCTATACTTACTCCTCATGCTTTTATCTTTAAGTGTCTGCTTCTTCCATAGCTCAGGCAAGTCTCCATCATCGATACAATCAAACCCTTCTTGGAAGCCCTCAGACTTTCTCTTGAATACCTCTGTGTTGTGCATTACCAAAGTCTCTACATATGAACGGCTCTTTTTATTTTTTTTTCCTAAAACACATACTCCACCTCAGGGATTTTTTTCAGTGAATCCAGAAGTGTCCGAAGTGTCCAGATTTTGTGGCATAATACAGCAGTGGGGCTACCAGCCTCTGCCTCCAAGCCCTGATCTTCTTGTTTTACCAGAAAAAAAACAGAGAATGTCCTTTAAATGCCTTGACAGTCTGAGAGAGTTGGAGTTGCTCAGCCTGGAGAAGAGAAGGCTTCAGGGAGAACTTAGAGCAGCTTCCAGTACAGAAAGGGGCTGCAGGAAAGCTGAGGAGGGGCTCTTAATCAGGGAGTGCAGGGATACGATGAGGGGGGGATGGTTTTAAGATGAAAGACAGGAGACTGAGATGAGATCTTAGGAAGAAATGTTCTCCTATGAGAGTAGGGAGGCCCTGGCCCAGGTTGGCCAGGGAAGTCATGGCTGCCCCATCCCTGGAAGGGTTCAAGGTCAGGTTGGATGGGGCTTTGAAAAACGTGATCCAGTGGGAGGTGTCCCCACCCATGGCAAGGTGGAAGGGGGCTTTAAGGTTCCTACCAGCCCAAACCTTTCTATGATTCTAAATATTAAGGCTTTAGCACCAGGAACTGGAATCTCTCGGGCCACTGATGATAGAGACAGCATTTCTTCTAACTGAATGATTCTATAAAACACTCCAGAAAAATGTAACGTTGGATGTAGGGAGATCCCGCACACAGGCAGCAGGGTAGCTGCCATCTGCTAGAGACTGAAATACAGAAGACAGTGTTGGTGTAGTTCTGTAAAGCTCCCAAAATATACTACTCTTCCCTGGAGCTGAAGGAGTTCCATAAAAGGGCAGAAAAACCCATCACTACCTGACTGTGTGTGAAATTTTACTGCATTGCAAATGTCAAGGTACTTCCCTCACTCCACAGAAGTGATCTGACCTAAGGAGTTCAACAGTAAAGCTGGGGAGGGCCCCCTTATCAGGGAGTGCAGGGGTAGGATGGGAGGGGGGATGGTTTTAAGCTTAAAGAAGGAGATTGACATGAGATCTTGGGAAGAAATGGTCTCCTGTGAGGGTGGTGAGACTCTGACCCAGGTTGTCCAGAGCAGTGGTGGCTGCCCCATCCCTGGAGGTGTTCAAGGTCAGGTTGGATGGAGCTTGGAGCAACTTGACCCAGTGGGAGGTGTCCCTGCCTATGGCAGGGTTAGAACTGGATGGGCTTTGAGGTCCCTTCCAACCTAAACCATTCCAGGATTCTATGACCTTGATGCCACTTTTCAGTGCTGGAGAGTAGAAGCACATGCTCAGGCAAACAGGCCTGGATTCACCCACTGGACAACTCTCACTGGTCCACCCCATCCCAGTGAAGCCTCTGAAATTGCACAATGTGTCAGTTATCAGTTTCAGACACACCAACAACTTAGCCTTTAGGGCAGAAGCTGTAACATCACGCTACAAAATGACTAACTTAATTCTCTCCATGCCTACAAATGAAAACATGACAGCCAGGGCAGGCAGAATAGCATCTCTTCTTTCTCAAGCTCACCTTTAGCTTTTGCTGAGGTGTGCACCGAGCTTTTCTTTCCTGATCAAGCTTGCTGCATAGGGAATCTGCAACAACACAGAAACAAAGACACTGCTTTAAGCCAAGGTTCCATCGATGCTGGAATTCCTGCAAATGAAAGGTTTTGTTTGCCTCCCTGCATCATTGCAGGAAACTGTCTTAAACTGAAGGACTGAGCTCTTCCCAAAACTGTGAAGTGATAAAGCAGAAATAAAATAAAATAAAATCAGATCCTAAAATCCAATGTAAAATATGTTTCCTGATGTTTTTTTACATCAGTTGCAGGCAAAAATAAAGCCACCACCCATTCTGCTTCCCGTGATATGACAAACATCAGCTGCCTGTGACAGAGCAGGCAACAAACACTCATCTCTGCACACTCGAAATACAGAGTTGGGAGTACGGGACTTCTTATATTTATATCACTATAATTAGGAAGTTCATAATACTTATCTCTGTCTTGCACCAATCTGATGGAAGCCACTGAAGTGGAACAAATAATTAAAGAAAAACAGAGAACATAGGCATACGAGGGAACACAGTTATATTTAGAAGCGAAGCGGGATGATGTACTCACTGGCTACTGGGAATACAGCACAGGGCTGCTCTTTTCCAGCACCGGGCTTTTAGAATGCAACAAAACTAAATTGCTCCGAGATTTCTTCTTAGCTGGCAATCCAAGTGACTGCAAATTCACTGTGGTTGCCTTTTGGAAGGATCATTGGAGGAATTAAGGGTGGGATCAAAAAATCTATGTCCCTTTGCTCCCAAGTACTGCTGCACACTGAGGTGACCTGCTTCTGCTGTCAGACGCTCCGGACTGTACACCAAACATGTTACTGGAAGCTGACAAACAGGTAGGGCTGAAGTCAGAATCAAGGTGTAAGCTGCACAAACAGCAAATGGACAGACAGGCAAATGCAGAGTTCAGGTGACCTGCCCACACACATAATAATTTACCGAAAGCAGTGAATTTATGCCCATGTCCACTGACCAGATACCTAACATCACTCCTGTGCATCCCTGTTTTGGCTTTAATTACTTTATAGCCACAGTGTTACAAAGTATGTAAATATGTGTAGTGCATATATACAGTATATACTCTGAAGTGTATAAGGACATCTGCGTGAGTGGTGCTTACTGGGTCTCTGGGCTGGTGTAAAGTGCAGTATCCACTCTGTCATCTCTCGCCATCCCTGCCTTCCATAACATGGAGAATATGGAAGGCTCAGGATGAGAAGAAAGAAAGGGGCACTTGCAGCTCAGGAACTCATACTTTAATCTCTCAGAAAAAGAGGTCACTCTGATGGGAAGCAGCAGCATGAGGAAGCAGTAGTGTCTGCACAGATGAGCCTTGGCTGGACGAAAGCAGAAGCCTTTCTCAGGGGCACGATGCTTCCCTGGCAAAGGGGAAATGTGTGTGCATTAAATGATAAGACCAAACTGCTGATGGTCTGAAAAGACCCAGGATCCAGGTGTCTTCTCTGACTGCTTTTATAACCCCTACCCTTCAGAGAAGCTGAAAACCATCAGGAAGCTTACTTTCAGCTCCCCTGGAAATCAGAGGACTCTCTGCTCCACCAGAACTGTCTTCCAGGGCCACAGTGTTTGCAAAGGCTTTAAAACTCCCTTCCAAACTGTGGCAGAGAAGAGCATGCAAAGAAACTGTTTACTTGATAACCTGTTTGCATGATTTAGATTAAAAAGGGAAGCACAAACAAACTGCCTGGATAAGCACACTTCAGCTGAGACTCACGATGCTTCTTCACCCACAGCTTTCTTCCTCTCTCCCACTCACAACGGCCAACATCGGATTGCATGGCCGCCAGTTATATAGGACATCTCCCAAGCCGTACTGACCTAGATAATACAACGGGGTGCGTTCTGTCAGAAATTAACTGTTCTTAATCCACCTCTCTGCTATATTTGGCACATCAGTGCCTTTTCAATGCGTGTTGGTTTATCCATCCTCCTGGTAATAAATGAAACTGGGAGAGGTGGGTGTCCAATAGGGAAAAGACTACTTTCTTCAGGAGTTAAATCACCTACAATGTCATCTTCTACCTTTGTCACTGGAAGAGCATTTGGTAATGCTGGTGCTGCAGCACAACAGAATTTAGGGCTCTTCATGACACTACAGCCCTTTCTCCAGATTCATACTGCAATGCAGACACTCCAGTGGGCATGAGGATCCAATACACGGCCCTGCCAGCCATAACAAAAACACAGATGATTGGGTTTTAAGTAGCAAGCAATCTGTTTCCTATAACTGAGACCACATTAATAGGCAATACAATCACAATGAGAGCAGATGTGCAAGGTGCAGGAGAAACTCCTAGTATCCATGCTGCATTTGTTTTGGCTCTTTTCCCTTGGTTAGTTCTGCTCTGGTCCTGTGTACTGACCACCCATTAGGAGCCAGAGCACAGCCCTGAGTTCATTCCTGAAATACATCCCTTTTTTGCTTCATCCAGAAGGAATCTAGAAAGCTCTGAATCTGCTCCACAACGTGAATGAAAGTGCAGATAAGCATAAGGGATTTGGGATCCGTTTCTACAGTGCATATCTGGTCTCTGCTACACTGGGATAGTTCTGGAGTCCTCAGCACAGGAAGGACTGTCTGGAGGACAACGACCTTGGTTGACAATGACTGAACATGAGCCAGCAGTAGCNAGAGGGAATGGCCTCAAGCTCCACCCGGGGAGGTTCAAGGCTGGATATCAGAAAAAAAAATTTCACAGAAAGGGTCACTGGGCAGTGGCAGAGGCTGCCCAGGGAGGTGGTTGAGTCACCTTCCCTGAAGGTGTTTATAAGATGGGTGGATTAGGTGCTGAAGGGCATGGTTTAGTGTTTGAGAGGAATGGTTGGACTCGATGATCCTGGAGGTCTTTTCCAACTTGGTGATTCTGTGATTCTGTGACATGGATCTGTTGGAGTAAGTCCAGAGGAGACCATGGAGATGATCCAAGTGCTAAAGAAGTTTCCATAGTAAAGGTTGACAGAGTTAGGTTTATTCAAAGGACAGGCTGAAAGAGCTGAAGTTGTTCAGCCTGGAGAAGAGAAGGCTCCAGGGAGACCTTAGAGCAGCTTCTATTGCTGAAAGGGGCTTCAGGACAGCTGGGGAGGGGCTCTTCCTTGTGAAGTGCAGGGACAGGTTGAGGAGGGAACAATTGTAAGCTGATAGAGAGGAGATTTAGGTGAGATATTAGGAATAAATGCTTCACTGTGAGGGTAGCGAGGCCCTGGGCCAGGCTGCCCAGAGCAGTGGTGGCTGCCCCATCCCTGGAGATGTTCAAGGCCAGGTTGGATGGGGCTTTGAGCCACCTAGTCCAGTGGGGGGTTTTCCTGTCCATGGCAGGGGTGTTGGAACTGGATGGGCTTTAAGGTCCCTTCTGACCCAAAACATTCTATGATTCTGTGAAAACGGATTTGGCAACCAGGCAATATCAGAGGCTGGCTTGTGGCTCTCTGGCATATACACATCCATTGTGCATCAGAATTTCTGCAGACTGTACAAGAAAGGTAGGTTTTACTTCTGTGTTTCATAACCATTAATTCTGCAAGCATTCCCTTCCTTAACACTTGAATTTACTGAAGAAAGAGACATGGCTCCACCCTGTCAACCCAAGGCATTTATCTGATGCATTGTCATGATAAAGGTTTTGCTCACTTGCCTTGAAAAAGGAGACAGAGGCAAATAAAATTCTGCTGAAAACAGTACTTGTCAGTTCACTTTTCTGTACACAGTCAGGGATGTGTGTGCTACATTCAGCATCAAAACGACATAAAGGACAAAAGGACATCTTCCCAGTTTGTACCATTAAACCCAGAGGGGATCTCCACCAACAGTTCCATGAAGGTAACAGAACACATGGAAACAGACCTGCAGCGCGATCCCAACTGCCAAAGCACAGAATCAAGAGCTGTTTGACTGGAAAAGACTTTTGTGATCATTGAATCCCCCCATACCTGCCCAGTACCATCCCTGAGCACCGTGCCTGTCCGTCTTTTAAATCCCTGCAGGGATGGGGATTCTACCACCTCCCTGGGCAGCCTCTGCTAGTGTCTGAGAATCATTTCTGTGAAAAAAATCTTTCCTAACGTCCAATCTGAACCTCTCCTCATGCAACTTCAGACCATTTCCTCTCTTCCTATCACTTGCTACTTGGGAGAAGAGCCCAGCACTCACCTTCCAGAAGATGAAATAAATGAGAAAAAAATATAAATCTCTCTGTTTGGGATATGTGGGGCAAAGGAACAAAATCTGCCTTGAACTCTTCAAGATGCAGTAAACAGAGTTGCAGGAATGCTCTTTCACCTGTTATGATCTGGTTGCCACTTGAGGAAAAGATGCAGCTCAAGAAATCCAAGGGCTGTTCTACTGAACCCAGGTTTGCCTCTAACAGTCTTGTCAAGGTCAATCAATCTGGATGGACCGGACCAAAAGAGAAATCCAAACAAAGCAATGATACATCTTATTTTCACTTTTTGAATATGGTCTCTGCATGTAAAAATGTGGATAATCCTTGTTTATAAAAGGAATATGTTGGTTGTAAAAATTACCTACTTTCCATATACAACCTAAAATAGGAATTAAATCTACTGGTGCTTTTCTTAATTACAGCAGGACCCAGAGGAACATGATCTCATACCTCTGAAGATTTACCAATGTTACCCCATGGTAGATTTTTTCTTCTTTTAAACACTCCTTGTGACTCTTTAAAAATCAGGATGAAAGATGATGCAGAGATAAACTTTGCAAGTGGATAGCTCCTGACTGATATCCCTGTCTGCCTCTGAAGAACAGAGTTGGTTCAAAGCAGCACTGAGAGCAGAGAGTTTCTACTGAATCCAGTTCTGTGCTTTGAACATCATTATCAGCCCAAGTGAGTCTGCTGAGGAACATGTCAGTTCAGGGGAGTATAAATAAATTTAAAAACCCTAAATGAAACCAAATCAACACTTTCCACCCAAGCTGGAAAGACAAGGAACTGCCCAAGTAATTCACATTTCTAACATTTCTCAAAGACCTGCTGCATTTTACACCCTATATAAAATTAGTGACATTGACCACCTCCTCATCTTAACTATCTAAACTGCAGTGGCAGGGCAACAAACACCACCTTAGCTTTTCTTGATTGGATACAACCGTGGTCAGCACCTCCTGAGAACCTGTGAACTACTCATATGGGACTCCTGGAAGGAAATTAAGAACAGGTAGCCTATTTGCAGGAGGCTTAAATTCGCTGCTCGCTGCTCTACTTCTCTGTGACAATGCTTTAGTGGGGTTCACAAAAAAAACATTTAAGGATAATTGTCACGCTGGAAATGCTGCTTCTGGTATTTTCACCCACCTTCCAGCTAGGAAGAAAGTTCCCATTTTTCAAATCTGAGCTGACTCAGTGCTTTGTTAGGTAGGCTGGGCTGTCCTGACAAGAGGAATCCTGGTCAGGCTGGACAGAAAGCAACAACTCTATAGGCAGCTGAGGTCTTCTGAGGCTGTACCACACATGGCATGTTAGAATCATAGAGTGATTTGGGTTGGAAGGGACCATGAAGGTCATTCAGTTCCAGTCCCCTTGCAACAAGCAGGGACATCTTCGAGTCAAACAGGTTGCTCAGAGCCCCATCCAACCTGACCTTTTATGTTTCCAGGGATGGGGCATCCACCACCTCTCTGATAGAATCTACCCCAACCTGCTTGGCAGCAATTTCCTTTCAATGATGCTTTCTGTAAAACTTCACAGTAGCAGCCAGACGATCCATGTCTGAATCACATGTAAAATCCATATTTTACCTATGACGTCCAAGTACACGTATGGTACTTAGGCAATCTGTGAGACAGCACTTCTAAAGAACAAGAAGATAAAAAAGCATTCAGTGATTTAAGAACCATTTTTCCCATTAAATACTGGGATTGTTTGGTTCCTGGCACTTGCCTGAGAGCTTGGCACAAACCAGACACTGACCAGCTCCTTTCTCAACAGAAGCTCCTGGTGGCTGCGCAATGTCCCACTGCTCCAGCTACCAGCTAAATCACATTATATCCACAGAAATCAACATCCCTTGTAGGGAATGTAACAGAAGAGGATCCACACCCCCCCATTTTCCCAATGAGCTGACCTTCAGGAAGCCATAAAATAATTTTTTAGATGCCAGATCGGACAGAGCATTAAAATAAATCCTCACTGGTGAAAGTCTGCTTTAACTGCAGCTGTCAGCGAGGATCAGACCCCGTCTGCTCCAGGCTCTGCGGTGCAGCAGCCAGCGGAGGCGGCAGAGGGCAGCCAGAGCCTGCATCAGCCCCGCACAGCAGCTCAGCTCCACGCGTGGCAATTCCTCATCGCAGCAGTTCCACAGTGTCACCCTGGAACTGGGGGAAAAGTGTGATGCTCAGCATTCAGAACTGGCTGGGCAAGAAGCGCTACCCCCAAGCAGACCTTGCAGTGGGTGTTTGCACTAGAAAGTGTTCGAATACAGTTACATTGGTGAATTATTTAATGCTTAGTTTCACCTTGTCGTAGTCCAGACATCTTTGACACATCAAACACTCCAAGGCAGTTCGTTTTAGTTATGCAGCTTGAAGCATTTCAGATCAGGGCAAGCAGAACTACTGTGAGGGCAAAACCTGCCCCTGGTACTTGCAAGAGGTGCCTGCACTGACTTTTGGAAGGACACACTTAAGCTGTTATAAACCTTCAGCAGTGACAAAAGCCAGAAGAAAATGACTCTGTGCACTTATATCTGTAAAACTAAAAAAGCAATTTAGCCAAGTTCTGTGGCTACTACAGCAGTAAATTTTGAGTTTAATATTACAAAGTCACACACCTACAAAGCTGTAAATATAATTAAGATATGAGTGTACATTAAACACTTGTGCTTTTCTCTTTGCACTTCTTTGTTAACAAGAAAATCAGGTTTTCACAGGTCTGTTAAAGCACACCAGGTACATACAAAACAAAACAAATCAACTTGTCCCTGCTAAAAACAGAATAAGAACAACAAAAATCAAACATAACTATGGGTTTTGTGTATCCTGCACCAAAAGCTTTAATTCATCCATGTCGTAACTCAGGAAGGTCAAAGGAATTCTGTCGTTACGACACTAGTCTTAATTCCTGAAATAACCATACAAGATACATTCACATGGATGCATTAAAGTCACAGCAGGGATTATCACACCAGAAGCGCTGACTCCATTTCAGTTACCAACCCAAACATCACTTAAGATTTCTGCACCCAGCTCAAATGCATACACTTGTTATTTGCAGCAGTCTTGCTGTTTTTCACAGGCAAACATCCTTTTATTGGTCTCAAAGACATAAAATCTGCCTCACGAATGTTGGGATGGACACCTATATGCAAGCAGAAAGACTCAGTGGTGATTTGACAACATTCTTGTTTATGACCCTGGAACTCAGACAGCCACAGTGGGTTTAAGACGTCCTGAACTGTTGGTGCAGTGCATTAAGTGTTGAGAGTATTCTCTGTAAGTACATTCAGGCAGCTCTGCTCAATAATTAAATGACTATTAGTCTTTCTGCAGCATGCATCAGGAAGTGAAAAGAGTGTGAATTACACAATCACAGTTCCTTTCCTGTCCAAGAAAAAGCACTATGCCGAACCCAGTGATTTCTCCACTTCTTGTAAATAAGAAAAAACACCACAGCAGGCCTGCTGCAGGTCTGGGATGTTCAGTTTCAGAAACAACCTCACGAATGGGCCACAAAGTAAATGGCAGAGTTGATCTGCTCCATTCCTGGAAGGGACAATTAGCTCCAAGTTCAGGTGACACAAGAGATAAAGCCTGAAGTGGGATTACAAACTTTGTGCTTAAATGTGTTTCACAGCAGGAATCAGACAGGTCACCTGTCTCAAGTCCAGAGCAGAAGGGGAAGTACTTTTCAGGATGACATCCTAATTGCCATCTTCTGTGACAATGTGATCCACTGATGCACTGATCAGGCCAAACTCCCTGCCTGACATCGGGAGACAAAGAGGAGTTACTGCAGATGCAGTAAAGGAAAAGAACGGAGACCAGCAACAAAAAAAAATCTCAAAAAATGTTCTAGGCTTGAATTTCCTCTGTAAACAACCTCCTTCAAGCACCCTTCATCTCTCATTGAAATCTCTAAAGTCAGCAGTAACAGGCAGAAGGAATGTTCAGCAGCTCTAAAAATAAGGCCACTCCTGAATGCCTCTAAACATAGGCACACAGGTCTGACGATCCTGGCCTTCAGCTTTATTTTTATGTCCTAACCCATCCATCAGAAAATAACAGTAACAGAAGCCTGGACAATGCCTTCTCTGCACTAGGGTCTGTGGCAAGCACAAGGAGAATGTAAACGCTCGAGCACAGGGTTGATTCACAGCTAAGTGGGAACATTCGGCAAGTTTGCTTCCAAAAAAACCCTGCTGAATTATGTCAGACTAGTTACAGGAGCACAAGCAAAACAAGTGTTAGCTGACAGCCTCCCGTTCATTATGATGCCCTGCTCTTAAGACAATGCTAAGCAGGATCTGAGTAAGGAACAGCCTCATGGATTTAATCCAAGACAAGTGAGGGATGGACTAAGTTGTTCAAAACAGCTCAGCTGCATGTAATATCTAGAGCTGCACTAACATATGCAAAGTCCCTCTTGATTTTAAAACAAGAAGCAGGAGCAGAAAAGCAGTGAGCAGCTGTGGCACAATACAGTGGAGAGGAAGGATATACCTTGCTTGCAGGGAAAGGGGATGCATCCCAAATAAGTGTGGGTATAGGAGGAGGCTATAGAAGAAAGTACAAAAGACCAAATAGCAATGTGTGCCTACACTGAACTGTGTTTTGGCAACTGGATTCATTACTGCTGGGTTAAGCACTTCTTCTAGCGGCTAAAATACGAAATAGACACATCCTCAGTTTTATTTGCCAGTGAGAAGCTGGCCCTGTGGAAGGCTGAAACACACCCCACAACAGCTTGTACAGAGTAAAAATGTTGGATTGCTTAAGGTTTACTGATTCAGTCCTCATGTGTCTCTGTGAAGAAGCACCTCTTGATATCAAGTCAATGCATTTTGTTTAGTTGAAACATGAAGACCCATCTGGTTATTATATGAAAGTAAATCTCCAGGTAATTAAGACTCTAAACCAGCTGAGAAATGCATGCTTATGTCTTGCAAAGTATAAGGTAATACAAGCACAGTAACAGTACATCTGCATGGCTCACTGAGAAGTTTGAGTGCATTTTAAAAACAAAAAAAGTGACATTTTTAGCAGAGAAGGCAAACTTACAATTTGCAGCTGCTGCACCATTTCTTCTCTATATGCCAGTTCCCGCTTCATCTGGTCTTGAAAATTATCTGTAAGAGGAGGTGGGGGGAAACAGTAGTTTAAAATAGAGATCATACAGTAGAATTCATACAAATCAAATGAAATCAAACCAAATCACCACTGAGGCATCGTGAAGCACTACAAAACCCTTCACCCAATTACAATGTGTGCCTAACAAAAACTTCCTCTCACAGCAGACACTGTAGACCACAGAAGAACTTCGGAAAAATTATAGAATCCTACAATCATAGAATGGTTTGTGTTGGAAGGGACCTTAGAGCCCATTCAGTTCCACTCTGCCACGGGCAGGGACACCTCCCACTGGATCAAGTTGCTCCAAGCTCCATCCAACCTGGCCTTAAACACCTCCAGGGATGGGGCAGCCACAGGTTCTCTGGGCAACCTGGGCCAGTGACGCAGCACCCTCAGCATAAAGAATTTCTCCCTAATGTCTAATGTAAATCTTCCTCCTTCTAATTTAAAGCTTATTCCCCTTCATCCTATCACTCCATGCCCTTGTAAAAAGTCCCTCAAAATTAGATTAGTTTGCTTTCCCAATTAGCAAACATAGGCTGCTACATTTCTGTCACCAGCATTCATTTTCACAGTGATTTTCAGAACAGGCCAGACTCTGCAGTCATTCATCAGACTTCTATCAACACTGAAGAGCAAAAACTGCTCTTCCTCACTTTGGCATACAATCATTGACATCAACAGGGATGTCCAATATATGAGAACAGCAAGCATTCAAGGATGTAGAGTGTGATTTGTAGTTTGTAACACAGAGCTGATGGCTTTGAACAAAATGCAGATTAAAGCTCCAAAAACTGGGCAAGGAACTCAGAAGGGAGAAAGCCTTCAAAACACAGAGCCTAGAGAGCTAGGGTACAGCACAGTGGCTTCCTGCTCCAGTAGCTCCTCCTTCCCTTATTTGTCTCCTCACTAACCATTTCAGACAAAACTTCATTTGGTCAAAGAGTAACTGCTGGTCTGTGTCCAATAACTTTGCTGCTGAAGGGGAGGGAAAGAAAAATACAAACAAAACTATTAAGGAGGAGCAAAGAACTTGGAGAGATGCATGATGGACATCTGGGTGCAATGATGGACTACTAAATGGAAGAGGAAAGAAAACCCATTCCAACAAATATAATTTTGATCCCTGAAAAAAAGCCTATGTACTGGACCACGGAAGCACCAAGGTGAATGCCAACAGAAAACAGCACAGAGTGCTTCAACACTTGGAGCCTGGAGAAGGGTAAGGCAAAGATAGCTAAAATGGTTAATTTACAGCTAACCAACTGAGTTAAGCCATCATATGCTGGTTGCTGGGGGCAGTAGCCCAGGTCTCAGGAACCCTGGGTTCAACACCTGGGCTCCGTATGAGTGTGTCTCTCCATGCCTCCTTTAGTCACCACTAAAGCACTGCTTCACCCGCCAAATGCACTGGGAGGATGGATGGATTAAGGGACTGTGGGATACTTCAGTAACACAGTAATGGCAGCTGCAGAGAAACCTAAATTGCAATGGAAATATCTGAGCCCAACTGAGAATGAGAGGCTCTCGTGAACAGTCCATGTGCTGCCACAGTGCTGGGAGCTCAGACACTCCCAAACCAGTGGTACAGCCTTGTCACAACTTCTCAACTCCAGATGCAGGAACAGGAAAGCGGTGAGCAGCCGTGGCACCATGCAGTGGAAAGGAAGCATGTACCTTGCTTGCAGGGAGAGGGGATGTGTCCCCATCAAGTGTGGGCATAGGTAGGAGCTAGAAGAAAGTACAAGAGAGCAGAGCTCTGTCCTCTTTTACACAAGAATTTTGCCCTCTCTGCAAGCTGTTGTTTAAAAGTCAGGGAAGTACTTTAGGACAACAAGAAAACAACAGTGAAATACAGAAAGAGTGAGAAAATCTGTCAGGTTGACATGATCAGAGTCCAGCACTGCCACACAGAAAAGGACATGACGGCATCATCTTAACAAATTTAATCAGATTTCAAGTAAATGCCCACAGAATTTTTCAGCCTGTTCCCTTTACTCCAACTCAACCAAAAAAAGAAGCCGACAGAAATAAAGCAGGTTTGCAATCATGCTCTTCATAACACCCAAAAACCCATGTAGTGTACAAATGTGACCATCCTGGTCAGTGAAGACTTGTGCTAGCTACTACTGAGGTTCTCCAGCTCCACTCCCAAAAGGCTACATGGACAAATTTCCCCTCTCCCCTCCACATTTTCCTGTCGACTGCCTCCTCACAGGCTCATCACCTCTCAGAACAAATAGCTCAGAAATCTCGCTCAGTTCTGCACTGCAAATGTCCAGGCTCACAGTGGAAATGGGATGTTAATGGCAGGGACAGTGTTTTTTTCCAGCAGCATTTATCTGAGTCTGAACGCTTACAGACAAAGCCATGAGCAAGACCCAAGAGAAAAGATATGAATATTTAAATAGTTTTCTTAACACAAAATTAAATACTTTTAACTACCCAGACTACATCTCCACCAGTTTATTACTACGTTGTTAAATGCAGCTGGACAAAATGTGTGCCAGCCAACTCCAAAGCTACAAACCTGCAAAGGGTTCTGGGAGCACACGCTGTCACCATGCATGGGTGTTCATGTTTCTATCAGGACAGTAAATTCTTCCATTTTCTTTAAGTGATCAGACCTTACTTTATTTTCCTCAAGTGATCTCTGCATTGAGAGATCTTGTAGACAAAGCAAAAGCTCCTCCGCAGCTTTCAAGTACAACAGTAACATGAAAAATAAAGGTACAAACAGCAGAAGACAAGGTTTGCCAGTTTAAAAATCACTGCAGTCCACATTTCAAGAAGGTACCAAAGCCACAGAGAAGTGTGCAGTGTGGTAGTGCTAAATGAGCTTGCAAATAAGATCAGCTTTCATTTAACAGCGATTTCCTTGAGAACATGGAAACCAAACACCATTTACACAAGAGACCGCGTAGCACTGCTGTGGGTGCTGTTTGATGCTATCAGCATGTAACACCTCATACATGCTCTGTTACAAATGCAAGACCCCAAAAAGGGTGACTTTGGACTTAACTCCAGCTAATTCAACAGGAGCAATTTCTAGAGAGACACAGCGTTACCATCACATCTCATAGAACTTGTTCCATGTTGAACCCGGGATAAATTTTCACCTTTTTAGAAAAGGTGGAGAAGACTTAAATCCTAAGGTTTCTTATTTATCTGCAGACAGCACAAAGCACAGGCAGAACCACTACCTCCCGTGCGAGTGAGCATCACCCTGGCTGTGTATTCCTGCCCTCAGCAGCTCTGGGGATGGGACAGACATTCAGTCCCCACGGCCACTCAGCCTGATGCTGCAGTGACCCAGACTGGGATATAAAGCCTGTTACCTGCCTGCTCCTCACTCCCTCTTACAGCCTCAGATGTCTCCGAGCCATGACAAATCCATCAATAAAATTCTGATTTTGTCTCCCCTTTCCTTTAGTTTGATCTCTCCCTAGCTCCTCCTTATCCAATTCCCTGCCACAGGCAGGTAGTGACTTGGGAAGCAGGGCAAAGCAAATAATTTCTAATTCCTGGCTTAAAGCAGCAGCCCCAATCAGCAGTGAGAGCCTGGCACAGACCCCATCTCTTTGCCGGAACACATACTGCTCCAGAGGACAAACCACACTGATTGTGAATTTTACACTTACTTACTTTACAAAGACCCTTTTTTCTTGTTTTATTATATGCGGAGGAGGGGGAGATTTTTTGGTAAATCTAAATCTGTAAATAGGTTTTACGGTCACTCATATATATTGTTTATAGCACATTATCTGGTTTCTATTTTAATCCTGAAGAAAATTGACCACTACTTTGTGGTACATTGAAACCACATATTTTTCAAGCTGGCATACACAGTCGCCACTTCCTTGGTCAGCCGTACATGTCTTTTTCTTTTATTTGCATTGTATTTCATGTGGTTTAATTGCAGTGTTTATTTACAAGACAATGACAGAGCATTAATTTTACTGTAGAGGAACAAAAGGATAAATGAGTGACCTGAATGGCAGGACTCCAAGATGCCATTTCGCCAATACCACACATCAGTGTTTGGATCTACACAAATTATTCGAAAATTACCTCACTCCCAAAGCCGAGTAATGACTGAATTTATACTGAAGGATGAGGTTATCCTCCTTTCATTAATATCCGTATCACCTCAGGCAGCTCTTCTCCTTTATTTATGAAGCTGCCTGCATCTTTCGATATTTGGGCTAAAGCTGGAGTCATTCCCAGAGCCCTCACGCTTCCTTGCTTCCCTGAACTCACCGTAGCTGATGCTACAGAAAGGGAACAAATATATTTTCTTTAAATAACAGGAATATGCTGACTGCCTTCATACCTTTTCCAGCAGTTCAGGGAGGTGCCATGCTCAGCAGTTTGTGGCAGTGGGTTTTAGTTGGCTTCGTTATCTCACGGATACTGGTAACACTGGGTTTTGTCCCTAGAGCTTTTATGAAGAACAAAGAGGACTAACAAAACTAGAGTTTTCTAGAGAGTTTCTAACTCTGTAAGAAACTATGGAACACTAGCATAAAGGTGTTCTGCATTGAGTGCTGGATAAACAGTTTGGTTACACAGGAGTTAAGAGAAGTCAGCAAACAGCAGAAGAGCCTGAAAATCAGTCTGGGAAGTTTCAATGAGTCTGTCTCGGCTTACTGCAAGCCAAGTGACTCTGTAGTGCCCCATCCATTCACAGCCTCACAGGAAAACAAGGACAAATATTGAAAGCTTTAAAAAGCAGGCTTTATAGAAAAAACTCACACCATCAACATTAGGAAAATATTGAATGGAGATGTTGTCAGATCTCCTTTGGAGTTCATAAGGTAGTAAAAGGTGGGTCCAAACATGCTTTTTCCTTTAGGTTGCATTTAATATGGAACTGAGGGACTATTTGGGCAGGCAGCTGCCTAGCTGTGCCAGCCAAGCACAAGGAAACCTGCACAACAGCATGGATCTCTGTGTGGTGCTGTGTAACAGATGGGCAGAGAGCAATGGAAAAGCCCTGCTTATTCCAGCTCTGCAACACTAAATTCATTGTGTGTTAGAGCCCTTACTGTGTCTTCTACCTTGTCCTGGTCAACATGGGATTTCTCCTGGAAGCCTTCTTTCCCCTGTTGCTGCCAGTGCATTCAAAAGCCCTCAATCAATAGGTCTTATTCCATATCCCTCTGCAAGCAGCTCAGCTTCCTGGCAGCTTCACAACAAAACTTAAGTGTGGACTTTGGTTTCTTTTATTTAACATGTGCCTAGCACATTCCACCACCCTGAGACAGTAACACCTCGCTGAGCCACTGTGAAATGGCTGTCTCAAACAGCCCATCTCAAAAGTGAAAACCCAAACAAGCTCCTTAAAACACAGGCAAAATCAGCTACCCAGCATCAGCCAGAACTACCTAAAGGTGACTATGAAGCACTCTGTCCTCAAAAGCCTCCAAGAAGCTCGTTAAGATCACCAACAGCCTTGTACCCTGAGAAGCCCCATACATGTTTCTGTCTACTTGCTGTATTCAATCTTATTAAAACCAGTAAAATGCACACCAAATTAGACAACCACCTTCTCATTTTCCCTA
This sequence comes from Piaya cayana, assembly GCA_013389865.1. Taxonomy (NCBI): domain Eukaryota; kingdom Metazoa; phylum Chordata; class Aves; order Cuculiformes; family Coccyzidae; genus Piaya; species Piaya cayana. The sequence goes on along the minus strand of WAAB01021001.1, from coordinate 15,821 downwards.
CAAAACACCTGCTTGGGCACCCCAAGAAGCCACAGCAGAAGTGCCATCAACCTTGGAAGCACAACTAAGAGCACATCTCTCCAGTTTTAACAAGCTAATGACAACCACCCACTGACAAATAACACCAAAACCACAGACAGGTCTCTTACTGAAAACTGGGAAAGACGCATTTCCTTTCAACACCTGGAATTCCTGTTCTAGTCTCCTCCGTAAGTCGATCTGTTCAAACAAAACCTTCTGGAGTTCCTCTAACAAAGAGAAAAGAAAAGTGGTTTTGCTAATCTGTATAAATAATTCTTGAAAGAACAGTTGTAGAGCAATTCATTACTGTAAGACAAAATATTTTAGCATTTATTAAAAAAAAA
>WAAB01021001.1:1098-14711 GCA_013389865.1 Piaya cayana | reverse complement strand
GAAAAAAAACCCAAACAAAGCAAGAAATCATCTTCACAAGGCATTAAGTTCACCTGGATGTTGATCTGATTGAAATATAGAGTCACAGAATGGTTTGGCTTTGAAGAGACCTTAAATGTCATCCAGTTCCAGTCCAGGGTTGTTTTCTTTACCCTCTGGAACTGTGAAATTTTTGTCTTCATTTTTATGAACAGGCTTTAGAAACAAAAAGCCATGNATTTATTAAAAAAAAAAGTGTTGCATGGACCTACAATAGATTTTGTGCAGAAAGCCATGAATATAAATCAATGTAATATATTATTTTAAAGTATTATATTACAGTGTCATGTATTGATTGATATATATGCATTAATCTCAATTATATCCACCCAAAGGTCCATATATTATTCATATGTTACTTGACAAGCTTAAAATATGGTGCAGAATAAAAGTGCCCCCTATTATCCTCATATTCTATTAAAACAAAGAGCAGTTTAAAAACGCAAGAGGCCCTTATTTATTTTACCTTTCCCCATGTTTTCTACATCCTTCTTCAGCGAATGAGGTGAATTGGTTTCTTGCGTATGTTCACCTTAAAACACAGGAAGAATAAAGTTATTGATTTACTGATACTGCTTTTCATCAGTATTTCCTTCCCTATGCAACTGCTTCGGAGAGTTTGGAGTTAAAAGAGCAAAATGATACAGAGAGAATGGGGTTGAGGTTTATCTACATGTCTCTACATGTGTAGCACAAACATCTGCAGGTCCTGTATTTGCTTCTGGTTCAGTAAAGTATCTAACAATGCCACTGCCCTCCTGCTGGCAAGACTTGGTGTCCCTGATGCCTGGGAAAGCTCCTCTGTGGCACATACACTCCCAAACAGATCCCTGCTTTCACTCTAACCCCTCTTGAAGATGTTCTTACCAGAGAATGACTAGGAATGATCTAAGAGAGGGACAGAGCCTTCTCCATAGCCTCATCTCCTCTCTTCATAATGGGAAGCCCACACTACCTAGCTGAATAGGTGCCTCTTCCCAAATCCACAAGCAAAATCCTTTTTGCATCAGCCTTGTGGCCTTCATCAGCTCTTTGACTTCTTCATCTTCTAGACGTCTACAGCAGGGGCTTGTTGGATATAATTTATATCCAGCTGAGATAAAATTGACAATAGTGGTATTTGCATCTAAAGGACACAACTCTGAGGTCAACCAATTCAGACACTTCAGTATAAGGTTGCTCGCAGAACTTTTAATCACATAAAGAATTTTCTAGATAACAGAACTTGACTATTTTCACATACATGCATGCTACTTTTCCAGACTTCTTCCCTTACAAATCAAATAAAGAAAGGGGGAAAAAAAACCCAAACAAAGCAAGAAATCATCTTCACAAGGCATTAAGTTCACCTGGATGTTGATCTGATTGAAATATAGAGTCACAGAATGGTTTGGCTTTGAAGAGACCTTAAATGTCATCCAGTTCCAGTCCAGGGTTGTTTTCTTTACCCTCTGGAACTGTGAAATTTTTGTCTTCATTTTTATGAACAGGCTTTAGAAACAAAAAGCCATGAAAAAAAAATTAAAAGAAAAAAATACCACTTTAGCTGAAGGCAATGAGAGGTTTTATATTATCTACAGCTGTGGCAGAAACGGACTCTCAATAATTAAGAAAATATTTGGTAATTAACTGATTATTGAACCAACTGGACCAATTTTTGGTTTAGACCAGCCAATAAATACACATCATTAACTCTACTGATGAGCGATCACAAGACAGATATATATATAAAGCCACTCATGCATATTTGGAAGAAAGAGTCATGTAGGAAATACCTTCAGTTTTTTTAAGAATAAAAAGCCATAGCACTGAATAGGTCAGTACACAACAGACAAGGTAGCAGCTACTTAAAAAACACTGTACTGTCCCCATGCTTTTGATGATAGGTCATCGCAGTAAGTTAACCATAAAGCTGAACACGAAAGCCTAGTTTTACACGCAGTCAGAAACCTCTCCGCATAAAAATGTATTTCTGTTTTAAAAAATCAATGTGTTCTTATATCCAGTAAACCTTTAAGTCAGGGAGTATGACATATATCCAACAGCTATGCATTTTAGCATCTGCTGTCTCTTTGTTCCTTAGGAAAAAGCAACCACTCATTCAGAGATATACATTTATACAGCCGATTCCTGGTGCCAGCAATTCCATTAAAAAAATCTGTTTATGTGACAAAATGATTAAAAAAAATCATTTCTGAATGATGTTTGATATAAACAAAGTGTTTTCTGCAGGTAAGTTGCCTCACCACATTGAAAGAAACAGCGAGCTTGAAAGCAAAAAGAAAAATATATCACTTTTTGGGCAGTGGTTTGATGTGGTTCCATAATGTAAGATGGTCTTAATTTTTCAGTTAACATAATTTTGTTTTAAACAGAATTTCTAACAAAATAAGTATTCTGTTATACAAATTATGAATGAGGGTAGACAACACAAATTAAAATGAAAGAATTTAGGTTTGGGAAGCGTATTTATTGTATTATATACACTAGTATATTTTTCCAATCAATTTCTTTCATTGAGACATTCTTTCCTAAATGTTTCCTAAATGTGCAGTTCTGAGAGACAATGGACTCAGGGACAGAAGGAAACTGGATTATTCAAGAAGCAAGAAGGGAATGGGGAAGAGACTTGGTCCTAGCACAGAGCGTGGCGGTGACAGAGCTCTTTCCGGGCTGTGTGGTTTGAGGCTACCGACTTGTTCAGGCTGAAAGAATTGCATCAAAATGAAAACAAGTAGAACAAATAATAACTTCTCCAGCCTCCCTACTAAGCTAACAAAAAGGCTTAGAAAATCCCCTATCCTTGCCCCCCAAAAAGTAAGGAACGGTATAGGAAAAGCAAACTTATTTAAAGGTAAAACACAGCAAATATGGTTTTATAGAATAACTGTGCTTTAAAACTGTGTTCTGGTGTTCAAGAAAAAGCCTAAACACTATTACTGTTAATGGTAACAATAATCAGATGGGTTTCACCTTTCCAGTCCCCCTGAAAACGATAATCAGGAGCCTGCTCTTCTCTGTTTTTCCATACTTCCCAAAGGCCTCATCACGCGTTGTGTACTGTTCTACCTTAATTGAAAGGGAGGAGGTATTGAATATTTAACCAGCTTCCTTTCTCTTAAATGTTAATTAAAAGCTAAATAGGTGTTTAAAAACAAACAAACAGAAAGCCCAAAGAATTTTAATCAGCCTAAGGAAAAATCACTTCCCCTTCTAACAGCTCCTCCGTGACTCTTGTGGGTCTTATCTGTGTGGAAACTGGCAGCAGCGTTTGCAAAAGCCGCACTGGATGCTGGGCAGCCCGGTACGGACAACTGAGTTTTGCCCGAGAAAAACCTATTTTGATTTATTAAGGAAAATCCAATGCTCCCTCAGCCTTGTGAAAGGCGATGAAGTATCTATAGCCAGTTTAAACTGCCCCAGCTACAGCGGTTGGCACCTCTGTTCCTCCCAACTAGCTCAGGTGTGCTCAGACACAGTTATTCCAGAATAAAGGGACACAGGTTGTATTTTACACAAACGGCTTTCTTAAGCTGGAATGTGAACATCCACACATGAAGAATGGAAAAATTACATACCTTGAATTATCTAACCTGTACTCTGAAAATAAGACGTCTTGATTTGAGCACTGACACAACCTCGGCTCTTGAGGTGCCACAACTTCACCCTAGCCCTACACCCATTTGGAGTAGTTAAGATCTGAATTTTTAACATAAGAAACAGAAGCATTTCTAAACTTATTCTCCTTAAGAATAACTGTGCATTGCCCCTTGTTGTACAAAGCTAAACCAGTCATAGCCAGGTTAACCTCTTCATGCTGTGCCTTCTAGAGTCATCTCCTGCAACCCTTCCTTGGGAAGCTCTCAAAGTGCTCTTCAAACAGCAGCTAAGAATTTTCACCCTGGCCAGACAACTCAGTTACATCAACAGGCAACGCATTTGCCCAGCAGAAAGCTCCAGTGGATTGGGAACATAACTCATGTCATCCTGTGACTTGTTTTCAGCGCGTACTCTCTACATACTCTCACTACATCTGCAGTGCCAAACCACACCAACCTAAATCCCCTCATCCGTGTCCCAGCAACCACTCTGATTCCCAGGTAGTACTTAAGTATCCCAAAGCACATAACGCCTGCCAACCAGCCCTGTGGCTTGTTCCTACCAGGTGAGTTTTCCGTTAGGAAGCCCACAGCGTCATTGGTCGACCATAACCTCCACCACTAGCTTTAGTGAGAAAGAACGATGTATGCAGACACAGACACCACAGCAGTGAAGATGCTGGTATCTTCTGGGAATAAATATCTACACGTAGATATAGATATAGATATATAGATATAGATAGATTAGATATAGACATTTCCATTTAAAAAATGAAGGCCTATGTGAACTGGTAGACTCTTAGAGCTTTGAAGACTCCATCTATATTCACAATTAGACTCACTTCAAGACACAGACAGTTTTATTTGGTGTGTCCTGAAAAAAATCCTACCCTTACTGAATATATTCATGCATAGTGCATACTCATGCTGCTTTTGGGGAGAATAATCAATAAGATAATTAGGACTTGGGGAAATATGCCTATTTTAGGAGACTTGATATGCAACCTTCAAGAGTTTTTCTGTTCTGGGCCTGATCTACGCGTCTTACAAAATCTGGAGGTTCGAATGTTAATTTTCCCTGGAAGAGGCTTAACTTTAAAACAAACTAGTTCTTTTTGCAGATAACAACTCACTTCTAACATCCATTTAAGATTTAAAACATGAACTTCTAAAAAAATTAAGTATGACTGGAGAGAGGAGAAAACAGTTTTAGTTTCAAACCAAACATTCAAAAACTGTGACCAACCTAAAAACACTAAATGTTCCAGAGAGACAACTTTGATGTTAGTCTGAATCCTATGCATGCATATGGGAAATAACTCACAGCTTTATTCTGGAAGTATGAGGGCCAGAAAATTTATAATTCTTGGGGTTTTTAAATGGATTCTCACCCAATTCTGGAAGATGGGGCTTTCAATTAAAATAAACCCAACACACAAACCCCCCAAATATTGTGAGATTTGCAAAAAATACAGAAATTCAGCAATGCTTCACCCATTTTTCATAATTCAAAGAGAGCCTCTGAGCTCCTTAGTAAAAGCAGAAAAGAGACATGAACATTAAATAAGGACCAAGCCCTACAATCCATCCACAGCTTTGTTTATTAAGCAGATCCCTATATTTATACACAATCTCATCTATTAATATGGGCCCCACACCTGAAACTTCACCTTGTCTCCCCTTGTTTCGTCTTTCAACTTATTTGCTTTTTTGCTAACATCTTCTTTACATCATTTAACTTCTGGATCCAATGTTTCACCACTTATTCCAGTAAAAGCCAACATGACCATCCAGTTTGCTGTTTATATATAATGCCAGGCTGTTTCCAACACCCTACGAGCTACAGTAAGTAAACAGCAATTGCACCAACATACGCAGAGCTATTCTGAATGCGTAATTAAGAGTAAATGAAAGAAGAACCTGGCTCACTGTTTCTACCCTGAATTTTCCTGAAATGCCTGCCAAAATACCTTTTACAAATAATAAAAAAAAACCAACCAAAAACTACCAAGAAGGGGAAAATGGTAACAGGATTTGAGAAGGTGACTTCAGGTTGTTATTAACACCCCATTTTAGAGGTCTCCTTTCTCATTAAAACAGATAAAAAAAGAGATGGCTTGAGGAACACCTACCATAACTTAACTTCTTTTTAAGAGACATGCAGTATTGGCAGGGCAGCCTGGCGATGCTGTTGTGTGCCAGACATACACAGCGCCCCTACCCTTCATTTCCAGCTGCTGAAGGAGGGTCGGGATGGCAAACAGCAGCTTTCCCAAAAAAAGTGGACCACTTACATAAGCTGGTCACAGTTACCTCTCAAAATTGTCGTGGGAGTTAGAGTAATCTTGAGCTCTTTCTGAGCACTGCCTGACAGAAAAGGAAGGGGGATTTTTTTTTGAGTTTACTGGCCATGCAAGATGAACAGCCACGGGATCGTCGAGCCTGTATCTATTTCAGTTTTGGAAAGAGCTCTGTTTATCACAAATTGTTAAGTTCACTGACACTTGGAGAATAAGATCCACACATCTGCACTTATAAAATATTGTCTCTGGCACAGAAAATACTAGTTTTGTTTTAAGACTCACTTTGCTGGATTTATTTGATAAATACAAGTCCATCCCGCATTGGGAGAAATTCCCAGGATCATTTCATCTTTCTTAACCTTATTAAGAAAGGCACCAATCTAAGTAACCAATAAATGCATTAAAGTATATTAAAGAAATTGGAGAGCCAGGATATTCTGCAAAACGGTTTGACAACCAAGCAGAAAAGCACTGTGAATACAACACACTCATCCTGAGAAAGACTTTGAGGGTCCAGTCCTACATGGACATAATGGCAGGAACCCCTCTGAAGATTACAGGGCTGCTCCTGCTCAGGGCACGCAAGGGAATTGCCTGCAGAAATGAGCCCTGGAACATTCTGCATTTCTTTGCAGTCAGTTTATCTCAGATCCAGTCTTGAAACCTTCCAACACGCAGGTGCTGCTCTCAGTTTATGTAACGTATTTAAGACTCTCTACAGAGTCAAAATGTGCAGGGTAGTACACATTTCTGAAAACTGAAATTTACCTTTAAATGTACTGTGGAGGTTTAAATCTAGCATGAAAATAAACATTGCTGCCACAGATTCACAAGTGTCAATGCATGCAGAATATCTAGAGTTTAAGAGACAGAGAGGAGATACAACACCTAAATAAAAAAATCAAAGTATCACCATAATTTACTGTTTAAAGTAGGCCTGGATAGAATGATCTTCTAAAAGAAAGGAAAAAAACCCAAACGTGTTTTTTTTTCCCAAAATAAATTGGCCACAGTGCAGGACATTGACTGTTATATTCCTAAAAATTCTCGGGTTCTTAAGGTTTACTTCTGCTAGCATCACCACTGTGCTCAGTGGTAATTATTTGAAAGTATAGAAGATAATTAGGTGCTATCCATCGGTCCACAATCTCGATCCCTCAACCACAAAATTTACAAACATCTAAAACACTGATAGGTTTCTTCCCCGTATACCACTGCTAAAGCACGTCATTATTACAAAAAAAAATCTAAATAATCTAAATATCAAAAAATACTCCATCGAAATGAGAGATGTTTGCACATGTTTGCGATCTTTCAATTGTTCTCTGCTATTATATAAGATTTCTACAAGATCCCATTTCTCCATTTCCACTCCTTGTACAACTCTCTCTCTCTCCCTGCTTGCTCTCTCTGTCTCATTTGACAGGCAAATTTGCAGACATTGCCTGAGGATAACAACCTCGTTTGACAGTCAATTAACCGTGAATAGTCAAAGCCAAGGCAGTTTGCATTACATAAATGGAAAATTAGATTCCTTTTTCCCAAGAAACAAAACCCTCTCCTTAAGACACTGCAATAGACAACTTAGTATCAAAACTTCTAATCACGTCTTTCCCAAACCCCTTGGAGACATTTAGCAATCAGTAAAAGGTGGTTTCATTTAATTTGTATAATGTAATTTTTGTAAATGTATTATACATTTTGTGTAGAGATCATTATCATGGAGATAATATAAATGTTGGCATAGATGTCATAAAACACCTTTAATGTCTTTCTGACAGATATTAAAAGCAATAAGCTGTGATCCTTTTTAATGGAAGGTTTCAAAGAGAACATTTCAATTATTGTCATTTTATGCTTTTCCAGCCTGTTTCATTGTGTAACCTGATACATTTCTGAAATTTCAGCTGAAATATGCCCAGCAATTAATAAACTTATTCCTATTAATGTCACCGCTTCCCACCTATTTGCATTTTTCTCAGTTATAGTTGCTTGGAATTGTTTTTATCTTTACCCTTGTACTAAATATTCAGACATTTGATTATGAATTCAAGTCTCTGTCTCTTTATCCTCTACCTTCTTCTGAGCCTACCTGCTATATCTCTCCAGAAGTCTCCTCCTGAAGGCTCCGAATCTGTGATGAAAAAATTATGCTCCTTGTTCTTATCTGAAATCCAAACAAAACGCAGCGCTTAAAATCTTTTACAAAACAAAACAAATATCAGAATACAGAAATATATATTTTGTACATTCAGCACACACAGAGACACATATTGGATGTGAATGAATATAATGCTAAATTACCACCATAGAGAGACTATTAGAATGTTTAATGGATTTTTTTAATTGAAATCATGGAAGTGATTTATTTTTGTTTAAATCGAGCAGTAGAGAGCGAACCCACACAGCCTGCGCAAACGTTAACTCCCACAACTCGCGGTGAGTGGAAAGACCCATGCCAACTCTTACCTGAGAAGTTGTCCTCTTTTGTAGGCAAGATGACTGGGTTACTCTCCTTGTTCTTCTGATTCTAGAGAAAGGAGAAAAATGCATGAGATTAGTATTGAAAACTAGGAGTAGGTAAGCAGTCTCAAGCAGTTTTATCAACAGGGAAAACACAAAACACACAGAGGGAAAAAAAAAGATGGGGAATCCCACCCTAGCATCTATTACTGGAGAGGAGCACATGTCAGAATTACGGAAGGAGAGCACGTCAGAATCGCAGAATGTCCTGAGTTGGAAGGGACCCACAAGGATCACTGAGTCTAAAGCCTATCCCAGGACAACTCCAATGTTTGCACTTTGTGTTTCAGTCCATTGTACAAATGCCCTGTTGGAAACCTGCCAGCAACGCACAGGGTGGCAAGGGGACTCAGACCAGTGTGGGGTCTGGATTATTTTCTCCCATGTGTTAATCTGAGATGAGGACGTTTGGCCACTGAACAATGCCCACAAACACCTGCAACCTGTCGGGCAAGGCACCTACTGAATAAACCTGACATATTTATTTAGTCAACCTCTGGATGCTACATCCAAGTCTTGCATGCTTGGCACATTGCAGAATCATAGAATCGCAGAATGGTTTGGGTTGGAAGAGACCTCAAAGCTCATCCAGTTCAAAGCCCCCTGCCATGAGCAGGGACACTTCCACTGGATCCAGTTGCTCCAAGCCCCACCCAACCTGGCCTTGAACACTCCCAGGGATGGGGCATTGACAGGATCTGGGGGCAATCTGTGCCAGTGCCTCCCCACCCTCACAGGAAAACACTTCTTCTGAAGATCTCATCTAAACCTCCCCTCGTTCAGCTTAAAATTATTCCCCTCATCCTATCCCTGCACTCCTTGATCAAGACCCCCTCCCCAGCTTCCCTTTCAGTACCGGAAGGCTGCTCTAAGGATGGATGGTTGAGTTATCGAACACAGCATAGAACATCAGGTTGGAAAGGATCTAACAAATCACCTGGTCCAGTCTTTCTAGGTGATATGTAGTTTAAATGACAAGCTGAGCAGAGCATCACCGCCATCAAAGCAGCTGCCACAGGGCTGGCTGTGCCTGCAAGAGCTGCCGCAGGATGATGGGGACACTTTGATTTTGGTGAAGCCCTGGCCCAGGCTGCCCAGAGAAGTGGCAGCTGCCCCATCCGTGGAGGTGTTCAAAGCCAGGCTGGATGGGCCTTTGAGCAACCAAATCCAGTGGGAGATGTCCCTACTGATGGCTGGGGGTGGAACTGAAAGGGCTGTAAGGTCGCTTACATCCCGAACCATTCCACCATTCTAAGTGCAGTAACGCAAGGTCTTTAAGGTCCTTTCCAACCCAAACCACTCCATGACTCTACAACACAGATGCAGGAAGAGAACGAACACGTCCTTGCATTTTCTATAGGATACCCTGGGCAGAGATCACAAATAGAGGGAACAATGAAGGGCAGTAACACAAGAGCTTTAAGATCCCTTCCAACCCAAACCATTATATGATTCTGTGATTCTATGATTCAATTATTTGTGACTCAATGATTCCAAGATTCAATAATTCTATGATTCTTTGGCTCTCGGGGCTGAGAGGATCAGGGTGTGCCAAACACCCCTCAAGGACCGTGGTCATGGTGTACCAGGCCTGGCTTTGGGTTGGCAGAGCACTTGGCGTCCGAGATGGAGGAGGGGGATGCCCCGTTCCTCACAGGCCAGATGGTGGTACCCACTGCCCAAAATGGCGGCCGGGGGGGTGCCCTGTATGCAAAATGGCGGCTGGGGATGCTCTACCCGCACCCAGACCCTCCGGGCCACCCCTTCCCCAACCCGCGGGCCTCTCGCAGCCATCGACAAGGGTCCTGCGAGGGGACATTTACATCTTTGTAGGCGGGCTGCTCCTCCAGGGAGGGATGCTGAGCCGGGCTGCTGCCGCCGCTGCCCGCCCGGGGCGCCCCGTGATGCGGCTGCGACGAGGCCTGACCCTCCCCGGGCTTCTCCTCAGCCCGGGGAAAGGAGCCGGCGTGGCGTTCCCGGCTGCCTTTCTCCAGCGAGCCCCGCGCCGCCGGGAAGCGGCCGGCGGCGCCCACGGGTTCCCCTCCACGTGGCTCTTCCTCCTCTTCCTCTTCCTCCTCTTCTTCTTCCTCGGGGGGCTTGTGCCCTTCGACGTCCACCTCGGGCTCGTCCTCCTCTTCCTCCTCCTCCTCCTCCTCCTCGTCCTCCTCGCTGCTGTCCTCGCTGGTGCCGCCGGGGGAGAGGAGGCGGTGGTGGGGATGTTGCGGCGCGGGGAGCGGGTGCCGCTCGCACCCCGCGTCCTCGGGATGCGGCGGCGGCGGCAGCAGCAGCTGCAGCGGCGACGAAGCGGAGCGGGGCGCCCCGTGCAGCTTCGCCAGGCTCTCCGAGTCCTCCTTGCCCCCCACGGGTCGGAAAGCGCTGGAGTGGTGGTACCCGCCGCCCGCCTTGCGCCCCGCCGCCGCCTCCAGCGGGTGCGGATGGTGCGGGGGGACCCTCCCGGCGCCCCCGCCGTCGGAGGCAGCGGGCGAGGCGGGCTCCGCGCCCCCAGAGGGCGACTCGAACAGCGGGTCCCGCGCGGTGGAGGCAGCGGGGGGAGCGCCGGAGGGCGGCGTGCTCAGCCCCGCGGCTCCCGCACTCAGCCCCGCACCTCCCGCTCCAAGCCCCGCGGCTCCCACTCCAAGCCCCGCGGCTCCCGCACTCAGCCCCGCAGCTCCCGCTCCAAGCCCCGCAGCTCCCGCACTCAGCCCCGCGGCTCCCGCTGCGATCCCCGCAGCCCCCGCACTCAGCCCCGCGGCTCCCGCTCCAAGCCCCGCAGCTCCCGCCTCGCCTCCCGGCTCCGACAGGTCCAGGAACGCCTGTCGCAGCAACCCGGCCCCGTCTCCCAGCGAGCAGCCCAGGGCGCCGGGGGGCTGCGGCGGGGGCTGCAGGTAGGTGGGCACCGGCAGCCCCCCCGGCGTGCGGGGCGGCCAGAACATGCAGAAAGGCGGGTAGAAGGCGGCGTCCTTCCTCCCCGGCCAGAAGAGCCCCGAGAGCCCCCCGCCCGCCGCTCCCCCCGCGGCCTTGTGTGCGGCCGCCCCGCCGAGGGCGTCGGCCCCGCCGCCGCCGCCCGCCTCCTCCTTCTTGTGGCAGAGCCCGAAGGCAGCGGCCGGGAAGCCGTAGGGGTGCGGGAAGAGCCCCCCGCAGCCGGGGAACTTCTGGAGGACGCCCCCGAAGGAGCCCTTGCTGGGCACCGGGATGACCGGGTAGCTCCGAGGGCTCTTCCCTCCGTGCGCCGCCGCCGCCGCCGCCGCCGCCGCCACCGCCTCCTGCAGCTCCTCGTCCTCCTCGAAGCGCGGCCGCTTCTGGTGCAGCTCCGGCGGGGCGGCCAGGAGGTGCGGGCTCAGCAGGCCGCCCCCCACCACGGCCGTGGCCTTCACCGAGCCCAGCGGGTGCGGGGCGGCGGCGGCGGGGGCCGGCGGGGCGGGCGGCAGCGCTCGCTTGCGGCTCCCCCCGTTGAACATGGCCTTGACGTCCTCCCAGGCGAAGACCAGCTCGTCCTGGGGGGTCTTGTCGGTCAGCTTGAGGTGGCGGCGCCACGAGTTGAAGTTGGCGGCGTCGGGCTGGGTGTACTTGGCGTCCGGGGTGCGGTGGGAGTGGAAGATGAACTTGTTGGGGGAGAAGTACATGCTGCAGTAGCTGCACTTGATGCACTTGGCCCGGGAGCTGTTGTAGCGGGCGGGGATGAAGCTGCCCCGGCAGCCCCAGGCGCACTCGTGCGACACGTCGAAGGCGAAGTTGTCCGGCAGCTTCGGGGGCCGGTTTTCCCCCAGAAAGGACTTGCAGAGCCGCTCCGCCTCCCGCTTGGTGATCATCCCGCAGCGGCGGGAGGAGATGGGCATGGCCCCGGCCCGGCGGAGGATCTCCAGCTGCACAGGTGTGCACTGCACGCAGGTGATGCCCAGGGCCACCCGCCGGTTGTGGATCTCGTTGTAGCTGAAGTTTTTCAGCAGGGTGTTGGAGATCTGCGCCAGGCACAGCCTCTCCTGCCCGTCGATGACCAGGGAGACGATGGGGATGCCGTAGAGGATCACCTGCCCCACCTGGTTGGGCTTCATGGCGGCGTGGCCGGACCTGGGCTGGCTCATGGGGTCCGGCGGGTAGGCGCTAGACGGGGAGGGCAGCAGGATGTCCGTGGGGCCGGGCAGGGGGCTGGTGGCCATCGTCTCAGCGCCGGGGGGGACGCTCTGCTCCAGCTGCGGGTAGGGAGTGGGGAGAGAGGCACAGCGCTGTAAGCCGGGGACCGCTGGGACTGGGGAGGAGGAGGAGGGGGGTCCCGCACAAGCACCGCCCCCCCCCCCCCCCCCCCCCCCCCCCCCCCCCCCCCCCCCCCCCCCCTCCCCCCCCCCCCCCCCCCCCCCCCCCCCCCCCCCCCCCCCCCCCCCCCCCCCCCCCCCCCCCCCCCGCGTGCCTCCTATCTTAGGGATGTTCTACCCTCAGCGACACCCTCCAAAAAACCCACCCTGACCCCCCTCAGGGGGTCTCTCCCGGCTCCCCGCATCGCACCGCGGGTGCGGGGATAACGGAGCGAGCCGCTGCCGTTAGGAAGATGCTCCCACCCGCGGGCGGCTCGTCCCGAAACACGCCTCGGAGTTGCCCGTCCCCATCCCAGGAACCTCCGCGGAGCCTCCTTCCCGGCGGGATCCCTCCCTCCGCATCCCCGGGACCCGAGCGCGCGGGGGAGGCGAGTGAATAAAGCAAAAAAAGTTTTCGGTGCTCCCCGCGCATCCTTCCCCGCTCCCGGCTCCCGTTACCTCCGCGGCCGCGCTCTGTCCGCGCCGCCGCCGGCAGAGAAGCGCATCCCCGCCCCCGGTACCCAGACGGAGCCCTCGCTGCCAACCGCGGATGCTCCGCGCCTCGCCGAGCGTGTGTCGCCCCCCTCCGCGGGCGCGGTGACGTCAGCGGGGGGGGGGGGTGTGGAGGGCGAAGGGAGGGTGAGGGGGGGCCGGTTCCCCCATCCATCCCTCCATCCCTTCATCCCTCCATCTCTCCCGCACCGGGATGCGGCCGCCCTGTCGGGGCTCCGGCTCCCTCCCCCCGGGCTCCGAGCATGGTTTCCCGGCGAGGGGATTCGGAGTTCGGGGGTGGAACTGTTAAAGGTGGGATGCGCTTTGGCTTTTTTTTTTTCCTTCCACTACCTTTCTTCTTCCCTCCC
>WAAB01020998.1:0-19408 GCA_013389865.1 Piaya cayana | reverse complement strand
TCTTAATTTTATCTACTCCTGCTTTGTGGTTCTTTTTCCAGGGTTAGCACAGAAGTGTCACAGGGAGTTAATTTAATACCACAAGCCTTTTGCATCGCAGGGTGGTTGTGGAGAACGAAAAAATGATCCTCTTAGGATGGTTGAACTGCAGCTCAAAACTCTACACTCACTTCATGTTGTTAACACGTCTCATTCATTCATGCATTCGCAAATCTTTTGCACAACAGTAAAATAGTATCTAAGTTAAGTTCAGATTCTATCAGGTGCTGTATACGCCGAGTGCCACTCTATGGCTCTTTGCCACCTCAACCTTTAAGTGAGTTCGTAACCACAAGGGCAAATACATTCCTGCTCAATACCTGTATCCTAAAGAAGGAGACCATCCCATAGACCAGGGTCAGCACTGTCTCTTGCCCAGCCCTTTGGACAAATAGCAACTATTATTGGGTTATAGCTCCTGCAATCCTGGCACAAAGAAACAACTGATCCTATCGCCTGAAGTTCCAATATTCTATATAATGGTTCTCCCAGCATTCAAAGCATACCCCAGTATCCAGAAGATACCCGCCAATTTCAGGACAGAGTTCCCAGGACAGTTCCCACTATAGTATTACTATTCCTGCGACAAATATCCAGAAATATTTCAGAAGACAAACCCCAATACTTGCTCATTTAGCAAATACAAGGGACAAATGAGATAGGTTTAACACACTGCCACAAATAATAAATAACAAGACTTATTCCAATCACAAGCACTGCACTGAATCCAAGTTCAAGACACATAAGTCAATATACCAAAATATACCAAACCCAACTCAAGGTGAAACTCGAACCCACAGTCTTGGGGTACCTCTTATTTCCAGTAACTAAGGTGGGATTTAAACCCATAATCCTAGTCTTGTGCCTCCTGCATATGACTCATGGATTTTATACAATGTTAGGTACTTTACAAACCTTAGGGAATAATGCTAGGGAAAGGCACTTTTATTTGGCTTACTGTCTTCCAGGGACTTGTCTGCTCCCGTGATGATCTAGGATCCTGAGAGTCTCGCAGCCAAATAGAAGTTTCCTGCCTGGCTCACCAGAATGATTCAAAGGAATCAACTCACAGATGGACTGTAAGCCAAAGCACCTTTATTTTCGCTAGTGGGGAGAGCATAGGGTCTGCACCCTACAAAATGCACCTCCACCAATGGTGAAATTTCAGTCAGCTTTTATAGCGACTTTATCAAACACTCCATACATCCTGTGGTTAATCCCAATAAGCAAGCAGTTGGGTTACATAACTTAAGTTCCCTATTGTGTCTATTATAACTAGTTTTATGGTTTCCTAGATAGTGATGCTTATGTGTCCCAAAGCAACTGCCTTAGTACATATCATACCACTGCAGAGGGGTAGGCTCTTAAGTTGCTGACTTGTGTTACAAAGCAAAAAGTCATACTTATGTTAAAAGCAGCCTAGCTATGTCAAACAAGCTTTAAGCCATACTTGACGCCATTCCCTAATTCAAATCGCAAAACCCCATTCTATTTGAGGAGGAACAGTAGAATGCATTGGCTCTAAGGCTTGATACAGTCCAACCTCAAAAATCTGTAATTTTAAAGCCTCTCTAAAAAGTGTTGATATCCCTGGGGCAAGTGTGTGAATTTAAACTGAAGCACACTCCCCTTCCCCCAGTAAATGCAAACTGGTCCCAATCACTTTCCTGTATAGGTACCATAAAGAACACATCTTTCATATCAATAGTGGCAAGGATCAGGTGAGACTGTTCCTGTATAATTGAAATCAAGTCTGCTATATTCAGCACTGCTACCATCAAAGGGTTCAGGCCTGCATTCAAGCATCTATAGTCAATTGTGAGCCTCCACTTCCCATTTGGCTTTCTGACCAAACTGGGGAATTGTAGGGGGAGTGTGTTGGAATAACTATTCCTTGCTCTTGCAGGTCTTCAATCACCATAGTGATTTCCTCTCTTGCTTCTAGGGGCAAGAGGTAGGTTTTCACATTCACTATTTTGGACAGAGGGAGCAGGGAGCAGCATGCAACAGCCTTATCAGGTCTGCCAGAGACCCAAACTTCCATCCCCTTCCAGACAACTCTGTCTAGGTCTGACCT
The DNA here is from genome assembly GCA_013389865.1 of Piaya cayana. Taxonomy (NCBI): domain Eukaryota; kingdom Metazoa; phylum Chordata; class Aves; order Cuculiformes; family Coccyzidae; genus Piaya; species Piaya cayana. The sequence goes on along the minus strand of WAAB01020998.1, from coordinate 17,292 downwards.
TTTAACAAGTCCAGCCCCAGAATGTGGGCAATGCCCCCAGCACCATCGTAGCCACAGTGGGAAAGGTGACTCCCCAGCATCCAGCAGTTCACCCTGGCTATAAGCTGGGGGGGGTTATGTCTCCAAACATATAGGTTAAGCAAATTTGGGTTTTATTGGGAGAAATTCCATTCTGGATATCTGTATTGGTATTCAAAGCTAACATTTGGGCCCCTGTATCAACAAAAAAAGTAGCTGGTGTCTTAAAGGGCCCAAGTGAAAAAGTAGCCAATAACTTCCCTTGTTTGCTTTCTGTGAGCCTTCTCAAATAAACCCACTGGTGGGGCCTGGTAATCTCACCCGCAGGAGCTGAAGGAACAGTTGCCCCCCCCAAAGGGGCCGCAGGCATTTCCTTGTCAAGGGGAGGGTGGTGGGAAATGGCTCCCACTTTTTTATCAACAAACGCAGGTCAGATAGGGGCAGGTGATCAATTAATTCTTGAGGACCCCCCTTTCTCATACGCTCATACCACAACTGACTGTGAAACTTCCCTCATCAGTACTTTATCCTGGGGAGAAACTTTTTCTCCCTGTCTCAGCCTGCCGAACTGAGGTTTGTGACTTTCCCTCCATACCTACGTACCCCACACATCTAGCATAGTTTATTAGTTCCTGAGAAAGATGTCCCCAAGTAAGACCCGGTCCTGCTGAGGGCCCCCCACCATAGCAGCTTTTAATCAATCTTGAATCTTCACTGTGTAAAGCTTTAAGGAGTCTGACAGGCCTCTAATTAGGGGTGTCATCTTGTCTGGGCTCACTAACATTAACAGCAGGGAAGGCTGGTGAGGAACCAAGTGCCTTTTACTCCTTAATTGCAAGCTAGTTGCCTTCTGTATGCTTTCAGTGAAGTGACTGGTCTCAGGGGTAGGAATGACAATCAGATCACCCCTTTCCAAAGGGTCAATTCCTCCAACCCAGAAAGATGCTTTTTGAGTCAAAGACCGTGTCTCTCTCTCATCTTCTACTGTTAAAAAAATGCTTGGTCCACAAAATCCCTTGGCTTCTTGCTCTAAAAGTCTAATCCTATCCCGTCCCATCAGGCTAACATGCCACACATACTCTGTCTCGGTCTCCCTAGCCCGCCTGCAGTCCTTCTCTTGTGGCTCAGCCAGTTCCCTAACAGTGTATGGGACTTCCTCTGTCACAACAGAGGTTCAGGCTCCTCCCTGTCATAATCTGAGCAGATTGAGATCTATCTTCCGCAACTTTGGGGAGTTGCCTCTCTCGGATATGCACCCAAGTTTTTTGGTCTGTTTATTTGACTGTGCCTGGAATAAATCCTGCGTTTTTATTTCACCCTGAGAGATCTTGTTGGTCTCCATATTGCTGTGCAGATATCAAATTAACTTCCTTCTTTGACTGTGCAGGCCGAAGGAAGGCCTGAACGCTAGTGGTGTCTTGGGAGTGGGGTTCGACACAAACTACTAAAAAAAATATTGATTTCCTTCTCCATGTTGGGAACTTTTCTCAAAGTTCTCTCAAAGTGACAGTTAACCTTTGTGATACTTCTGGAGAGCAGTGACCTGTGAAGATGATGTTCCTGTCATATGCCATCTGGGAGGACCATGCCTTATCCAGGGACTCCTATGTAGTGTGTGTTAATTATTGGGAAAATCTTACATATGCTAAGATTCATGTCCTTTAAAATGCAGACATAACATGTTAAGGAAACTAATACCTTCTCAGAAAAGTGATTGGACTGTCTGCATTGGAATATATAGTTCTCTGCATCAGTGAAGACTCCCAGTGCTGACCACTCAGAATTGACATACAGTGTTCATTTCTGAAAATACATACTTCTGTGCTGTCCCGGTTTTGTTTCATTTTCTGCTCCAGCTCAATCATGTTGAAACATTCCATAGCCCCTGTAAAAATGTTGCGGGCTACTGAACTTGACTCCTCGGAACTGGCACTGTGTACAAAAACTCCAGTCTGCATTCATAAATCAATTGAATAAATAGCTCTTCCTTTAACACTATCATTTGAAAGTGCAGATTAAAAAAATCTTTGACAAAAATGAGGTCTTGTCACTGTTGTTCTAAATGATACTGGGGGTTTAAGAGTATCAGAGCCACATCTCTTCTACATTTGCTTTACTATTTTTGTCAGTATCTGGCACTGATATAATTTCCTAAGGTTAATCTCCCATTGAACAGTCTTCCAGATGATTTGTCATTCACTGTTGCTTATCGCTTTGGCTGGAGACAGAAATGAAGACATGGGAGCCTTTCCTTCTCCGGAGTTTCACTAATTGTTAGTGTAATTAGTAAAGTGCCTTCCATGCTTATTTCCCTGTCATTTAGTATTTGTAATAGAAGTCACTCAAGATTCCCCTGAAGAAAAATCTTCAATAAAATGCCTGCCAACAGTGTTCTTAAGGGGGTTTGCCTTCAAATTGAGGCTGCTCTTATCAGAGGTGTTTGGGCTAGACAATTGCAAGGGTGTAGAACTTAAAAGCACATACCGTGTGTCTTTCTGTTCCTTCCCATCTCCAGAGAGCGTCATGTGGCTTTCCTTAAGTGGATACAGCTGACATTCAGAATTTTCCTGGGGTCTCTGCTGGATACTATAAATATTAGGTCCCTTTCTCTCATCATCTTAGCCTTCATGAGTGCATGCTTGTTTCCTGTCTCTAGAGTGCAGTTCTTTTTGCAGCCTCCAATGAAGAATATTATCTTTTATTGCACTGGTTTTGGTCCAAGAATGACTACATACTCAGAGACAGATGGATAGTTTTAAAGTTTTGTTTAGTTTTTAAGAACCAAATTTTCTGTATCTGCAAAGTGCATTACCCCAATTGTCTTCAACTTCAGGACATCTACAAGAGAAATTGTTGTATGTGCATGACTTCAAAATTATTTACTTCCTCATAGCTTTAAGTTCATGTCATACAAAATATTTTTGTTTCACACTGGACCAGGAGTGTTTTGTCAGCTCATAATCCATGGTTCTTGGAGAAATAGGAAACTTGTGTAACAGTAAATATTGGAATTCAAGTGTCTTGGATACATTAAAGGCGTGTTAACCTCACTGCTGCACATGTCACTTCAAATTGCCCCATCCCTGGAGGTGTTCAAGGCCAAGTTAGATGGGCCTTGGGCAGCCTGATCCAGTGGGAGGTGTCCCTGCCCATGGCAGGAGGTTGGAACTGGATGATCTTTAAGGTCCCTTCCAACCCAAACCAATCTATAATTCTATGAAATTAATAATAGACAATGCCATCATTGTATACTTAACAAGCAAGGTAGTGCAAGGTCAACTTCCATTCTTTTGTAAGCGTTCAGGCTTTTGTATTGCTATAGTGAAAAAGCAGTTTGCTGGTAGTGTCCATGCACTCTGAACAAAATGAGAGGTGTTTTAGACTGCTTTAGTTGGCCCATATGTCATTTCATTTTGTAGCAGTCTTCCAGAATTATGGTTAACCTGAGATGAATATTTTTTTACTTCAGTTGTCAATAGAAAGTTAGATTTTTCTGATGCTAAATTGAAGGCTATTTGGGGTTTCTGTTTAATAAGTTCCTACTTCTGCAGTCAAACTGAGCGCTTTTCCCTAGCTTTCTAGTTTGTCTGAGTGGCAGCAATTACTTCTGTGAGGAAAGTTGCTGATCCAGTATTATTCTTCTAGTACAATAGTGTATTGTTATCAAGATATGAATTGGTTCAAGCTGAACTAAGGCCATGTTGCTGCCAAAAGAGAGGTTCCATTCTGACTGTGCACTTTTGCTCTCCTTGTGTTGGTTTGGGAAAGTGAGTGGCTACAGGATGAATTACTTGCTGTAGTAGACAGTGGGACATTTGTGGAAGGCAAGAGACGAAGTGCTCCTCTTTTATAAACTCAGTGTGGTCTTAGACTACAGGCTTCAGTACAGCTTTACAGTTAAGCTTTTCCCAGGTGGTTTCAGAGGTTTACTTTAACAGGGAAATCAATATGCCTGTTTTTATTTCATTTTTCATCATTAACAAGGCATACTTAATTAACAAATGTGGGAAACCTCGGCTGGTTCGGGGAGTCAGAGTGTATGAACTTAACGTTGGCCTTGAACAGATGCCTGTGTATCCTTGGAGAACCTGGAAGGCGCCAAGAAGAGCCGAGTAAACAAGATTAGGAAGCTGCCAGGCCACAGGTGGAATCACCCAATTATGAAGTTACAACTGAGCGGGGGTCATCCAATTATGAACTGTTGGTCTCTAGCTAAACCAAACATGCAGTTCGAGAAGGGGTATAAAAAGTCTTATAAAATCAATAAAGATGTCCTTTTGACCACAACTTCTATGTGTCATGGCTTACCCCCACCGTGACAAACATATTCACAGAGTGTAGGCTAGTTGTTTGTCATCTATCTCAAAAAGATTGCCACACTTACTTAAATGCCTAAAGACTACATAATTCTACATTAATTCTTTAACTTTATTATTGAACAAAATACTTTTTTTCCATTTCAGTGGCTTTGTTTTTCTTCGACTGATTTGTCCTGCTATCCTGAACCCAAGGATGTTTAATATCATCTCAGGTGACTATGCTTCAGAATGAATTCATACTTTATGTAGTAATAGGCATCAACATACTTTAGTGCCTAATTTAGCAAAATATGAAGTCTTTTGAACACTGTGTCCAAAGGCATGTTATCCATATCAATTGATTGACTTTAATCCCTAAGGCAGCCAGCATACAGTTTTCACCCTCAAAGGTTAGACAGTGCTTATTCCCAATGTCTTGTTTTAAAACTAAAAAAAAAAAAGAAAAGGTGAATGTTAAAAAAAGTGTTTCATAAAGAAAATTGTTGTGGCTTAACCCCGCTGGGCAGATAAGCATTGCACAGTCGCTTGCTCACTTCCCTCCTCACCCTCAGTGGGGTGGGGGAAGAGGAAAGGAAGAATAAAAGCAAGAGAACTTGGGGGGTCAAGATAAAAACAAACAAACAAAAATTAAATACATTTTTAATAACTGAAGGATAAATGGAACAAAACAAAACAAGTAATGCAAAGGTAATCATGCCACCTCCCATTGGTAGATGGATGCCCAGCCAGTTCCTGAGCGAAAGATGGCTAACACCAACGAAACCCCTTCTTTCCCTTTTACTGCTGAGCACGACGTGATATAGTATGGAATATCTCTTTGGTTAGTTCAGGTCACCTGCCTGATTGTGTTGCCTCCCAGCCTGTTGCACATCCCCCAGTCTTTTCACTGGGGAGGCAAGAGTGACAAACAGATGGCCTTGATGCTGTGTAAACACCATTCAGCAAAAGCTAGATCATCAGTGTGTTATCAGTAGTGTTTTGGTCAAAAAATCTGAAACACAACACCATATGAACTGCTATGAAGAAAATTAACTCTATCCTAGCCAGGCACAGTGCAAAAGCATTACCCTGTTTTTCGATGCTCTCTTTGTAGAGTGCATCCCTATCAGTAAATAAAACAGTGACAGGGACTATTCCTGTTTGCTAGAACAGAATTGTGAAATTGCTATACGGATCTGTATTGATAATATTTCAGGTTCTATGGTTTGCTGTATTGCTTTGTGGTGCTCACCAAAGCCACTCTATCACACTCCCTCCTCAACTGGACAGGGGAGAGAAAATACAATGAAAGGCTTGTTGGATGAGATAAGGACAGGGGGATCATTCACCAATTGCCATCATGAGCAAAACAGACTTGACTCAGGGAAATTAATTTAATTATTACCAATCAAATCAGAGTAGGATAATGAGAACGAAAAATTAAATCTTAAAACACCTTCCCTTCACCCCTTCCTTCTTCCCAGTCTTAATGTCACTCCTGAATTTTCTACCTACTCTCCCCAAGCGGCACAGGGGGACAGGGAATGGGGGTTGTGGTCAGTTCATCACATGTCTTTTCTGCTGCTCCTTCTCCTCAGGAGAAGAACTCCTCACACTCTTCCCCTGCTCCAACATGGGGTGTCTCCCACAGGAGGGAGTCCTCCACAATGTACTCCAGCATAGGTACTTTCCATGGGATGCAGTCCTTCAGGAACAGACTGCTTCAGTGTGGATCCCCCACAAGGTCACAAGTTCTGCCAGCAAACCTGTTCCAGCTTGGGCTCCTCTCCATGGGGTCGCAGACTCCTTCGGGCACATCCACTTGCTCTGGCATGGGGTCCCCACAGGCTGCAGGGGAATCCCCACAGGTTGGGGTCCCCACAGGCTGCCACACCATGATCTTCATCTCTGGCTGCAGGGCAATCTCTGCTCTGGTGCCTGGAGCACCTCCTCCCCCTCCTTCTTCACTGACCTTGGTGTCTGCAGAGTTGTGTTTTGCAGAATCAAACTCTATAACTCCGTTAAGGGTTATAAAGCAGGTATGCGTTTAATCGCCGGTGGGTGCAAGGGGGTAATCCTCCTAACTCGCACACCGAACAGTCTAACAAGCAGATAGATATAGTGTGAAGACATGCCTATTCATGAGTGCCTATTACATATTCATGACCTTCCCCGTTCCTTCTTATAATTAGATTCGAGAAGCTTCTTCTATACTTGCGCAGGCGCGATATTGTGGTCTGGGATTAGGGCAGAAGTCATCTTCATCTTCCTTATGAACTGTCCCCTGAATTCAAACTGTGTGCAGGCGCAGTCTCGTCCTGGTCGAGCTGGAGCTGTTTTCTGCATTCCAGCTTCTCTCTTATCAACATCCAAGGTCCTCAAGGCCTTTGCTAGCAGACAGTGCGTATTTCAGTAAGCTAAACTGTCTAAGTCTTTTTAACGTCTCTGCCTGCACATCAGTTGTTTCTCTCACATATTCTCACTCCTCCCAGCTGGTGTTGCACAGCAGTTTTTTTTACCCAGAGGTGCTACCACCATTGCTGATTGGCTCAGCTTTGGCCAACAGTGGGAAGCTTCTAGCAGCTTTTCACAGAAGCCACCCTTGTTGCCCCTTGGCTACCAAAACCTTGCCACATAAACCAAATACATCTTTGTGGGCAGAAGAAAGGAAAGGCATAAATTAGTGGTGGAAAACTGTAGTACCAAATTATTGAGACAACTGAAATTTAAAAAGTTTGCATATGTTATACTTGATCTTTGTGTCATAGAATCATGGAATGCTTTGGCTTGGAAGGGACCTTAAAGATCATCCAGTTCCAACCCCCCTGCCATGTGCAGGGACACCTCCCACTGGATCAGGCTGCTCAAGGCCCCATCCTACCTGTCCTCAAACACCTCCAGGGATGGGGCAGTCACAACCTCCCTGGGCAAACAGGGTCAGGGCCTCACCACCCTCATGGTGAAGAATTTCTTCCTTATATCTGATCAAAATCAATCCTCTTTCAGTTTAAAACCATTGCTCACTACATGCCCTTGTAAAAAAGTCCCTATAAGGCCTCCCTGGAGCCTCTTCTTCTCCTGGCTGAGCAACCACCTCATGGAGGTGTTCCATCCCTCTGATCATCTTTGTGGCCTCCTCTGGACTCGCTCCAACAGATCCAGGCCCTTCTTATATTTGGAGCCCCAGAGTTGAACACAGGGCTCCAGGTGGGGTCTCACAGGAGCAGAGTAGAGGGGGAGAATTGCCTCCCTCAACCTGCTGGTCACACTTTTGATGCAGCCCGGGACACGGTTGGCCTCCTGGGCTACAAGCACACACTGCCAGCTCATGTTGAGCCTCTCATCCACCAGTACCCCCAAGTTCTTCTCTTCAGAGCTGCTCTCAATTCAGTCTCCACCTAGCATGTAATTGTGTTTGGGTTGCCCATTGACCATGACACTCTGAGTGTGATCATCCAGTCAATTCCTTATCCACGGAGTGGTCCATCTCTCCAATTTAGAGACCAGAATGTCTTGTGGGACAGTGTTGAATGCTTTGCATAAGTCCAGGTTGATGACATCAGTTGCTCTTCCCTTATCCACCAATGCTGTAGCCCCCTCATAGAAGGTCACCATCAGGCACGATTTGCCCTTGGTGAAGCCATATTGGCTGTCCCCAATCACCACCTTATTTTCCATGCACCTCAGCAGAGTTTCCAGGAGGATCTGCTCCATGATGTTGCTGGGCACAGAGGTGAGACTGACCAGCCTGGAGTTCCCTTTTTTTTAAAAAATGGGGGTTATGTTTCCCCTTTTCCAGTCAGCAGGGACTTCACTGGACTGCCACATCTTCTCAAATATAATGAATAGTGGCTTAGCAACTTCATCTGCCAGTTCCCTCAGGACCCGCAGATGCATCTCATCAGGTCCCATGGACTTGTGCACCTTCAGGTTCCTTAGATGGTCTCGCACCAGACCCTCTCCTACAGTGGGTAGTTCTTCGCTCTCCCAGTCCCTGCCTTTGCCTTCTGTGACTTGGGTGGTGTGGCTTGAACCCTTGCTGGTGAAGAATGAGGCAAAAAGTTGTTGAGTACCTCAGCCCTCTCCATATCCTGGGCAACCAGGTCTCCCATTTCCTTCCAGAGAGGGTCCACATTCTCCCTAGTCTTCCTTTTATCACTGACACGCCTATAGAAGCTTTTCTTGATGTCCTTGATGTCCTTGGACAGATTTCATTCTGTCAGGGCTTTAGCTTTCCTAACTTGATCCCTGACTGCTCAGACAATCTCTCTATATTCTTTCCAGGCTACCTGTCCTTGCTTCCACCCTCTGTAGGCTTCCGCTTTGAGTTTAAGTTTGTCCAGGAGTTTCCAGCAATTCTTCAAAGGGATGTACAGTGCTAAGTGCTAGATGCTATGAACAACTGAGATTAGTTGCATGATTAGTGACTCAGGCTAAGCTCCAGCTATGCCTAAGAAATCAGAACTTATTTTTTAATTAATTGCAATGCTGAGCAGAGAAGGGGGCAGAAAGATGGAAGATCAAAACATACAGATAGACAGAGAAGAGCATTCTTATGAAGCACTGTGAAATCTAGATTTTATATAATAAACATGCCAATTATGGAACACTTAAATGATCTATAAGTGAAAAGCCAGATATGATCAAAAAGCAAACAACCCCCCCTATTTTTAACACTAATCTCTTAGTCAGTTACAAAAACTTTTTCCAACAAGTGATTGTACTAGGAGTTTTTAGCATTTGATTTGTGCAGTAAATAGCTATATTTTCATAAAAACGCAAGCCATGATTGCATGCGATGTTTATTCTATTTTTCCAGTACTCGTAATTTAAAGTATAATTTGCATAACAATACAGGACCTACTTATAAGGAAAAAGGTAAAAATAATTATTTTATTAGATTCTAATAACAAATAATCTTCCTTTTAACAGAACTGTTTGATTTTTGTGAAAAGGCTTTTCACTTAATTCATAAAACTTCTGTTTACCTTAGGCTTCTGAGGAACACTTTTGCTTATTTTGTTCTATAAGCAACTAGTACGGAAATTCAGATGTGCATATTAATATTGTTGTGGGCATAATATTAAACCAACAAAAGTTTACTTGATCATGAGATATTTTCCACATGCAGTTCTGTTACAGCATTCAAAATATTTAATTCCGTGATAAATAACAAACTGTAGAAGAGCTAAACTTTCATTGGACTACTGGAAGTTTTAAATTAAATGACCAGTAACTTTCTACTTTGTATTCCTATCAGATTCTCCTTCCCCTACTGCTGCAAGAACGTTAACACTGGTTGCCAAGTCTGTGCAGAATTTAGCGAATCTGGTTGAATTTGGATCTAAGGTGAATATGATTCTACACAGAACAGCCTAGAACTGCATTTCCAATGCATTTTAATGTTCCTGTTTAATTAAAAAAAAAAAAAATCTGTTGTTTTCTTGTGTGGCCTGAGTGTCTTCATCAGCTAGGAGACCTTGTTCCTGCATTTTTTTCTATCCTTTTCTGTTGGAGCTGAACAGGCTATTGATTTAAACTAGAGCAGTAGCATAAAGTCTGGCTGAATTGGAAAGAGGAGTCAATCATTTGAGTGTGAGTCATCTAGAAATTTTTGTGAATGATTTGGTATAAAGATTTTTAATCTGGTAGTATGAACAACAGCAGTGACCTGTTTAAATAACTGATGAACCAATGACCATACTAGTAGGTATTATAATGATACAACCATAATTTCATGCTATGAGAACAGATAAACTCATAAATTTGTTCCAAAGACAACAGTGGAAGTATATGGACAATGACCAAAAGGGTAGCAGTCATACTCTAGTATTCATAGAATATCTCAAGTTGGACCCATAAGGATCATAAAGTCCAACTCCCTGCTCCTCGCAGGACTACCTAAAACTAAATCATATGACTAAAAGCATTGTCCAGATGTTCCTTGAACTCTGACAGGGTTGGTGCTGTGACCACTTCCCGGGGGAGCATGTTCCAGTGGCCAATCCTCTCAGTGAAGAACCTTTTCCCAATGTCCAATCTGAACTTCCCCTGATGCAGCTGCATTCCATGACCTCATGTCCTCTACTGCCCGCCTTGAGCAAGTTATATATTGTGATGAGATCACCCCACAGTATTCTGTTCTCCTAGCCGAATAAGCCAAGTGACCTCAGGCGCTCTTCATAAGTCTTGCCCTTGAGGCCTTTCGCCATCTAAGTTGCCCTCCTGTGGACACACTCTAATAGTTTGATGTCCTTATATTGAGGCACCCAAAACTGCACACAGTACTCGAGGTGGGGCTGCCTCAGTGTGGAGCAGAGGAGGACAATCCCCTCCCTCCCCTGGCTGGCAATGCCATGCTAGATGCACCTCAGGACACGGTTGGCTACCAGGGCACACTGTTGACTCATGTTCAACTTACCATCATCCCAGACCCCTAGATCTCTTTCCCCGGGGCTGCTCTCCAGCCTCTTGTCCCCCAATTTGTACATATAACTAGTATTACCCCATCCTAGATGGAGAATCTGGCACTTATTCTTGTTAATTTTCATATGGTTGGTGATTGCCCAGATCTCTCTGTAAGGCCTCTTCTACCCTTGAGGGAGTCCATGGCTCCTCCTAGTTTAGTATTGTTGGAAAATTTACTTAACATACATTTGATTCCTGCATCCAGATAATTTTTAGAAACGCTAAAGAGCACTGGCCCTAAAACTGATCCCTGCAGAACCCCACTAGTGACTGACCACCAGCCCGATGTAACCCCATTTTCTATAACCCTTTGAGCCCGATCCATCAGCCAGTTGCTCACCCAAGGTATTATGGACTTCTTTAGCTGTATGCTAGACATATTATCCAGAAGGATACTATGGGAGACAGTATGAAAAGCTTTGCTAAAATCCAAAACTACCACATCTACTGACTTCCCTTGGTCAACTAGATAGGTGTTGGAGTTGGAAGACTGGGAGAGGAAAGGCTGGCAGCCATCCCTCCACAAAAAAAAAAATCTATTTGATGGTAAAATGGATAAATTTTCTTTAGGAATATCCATATCAATAAGACAACTAGAGTAGAAATCTGTAATAAGAAAGAATCCATTCAAGAAGGATGTATCATCTGCCTTAAATAGATGATGGGAGCCTTTTTGCACTTCCATCAATTATTTGATGTCAAAATGGGGAGACATCTTTCAGTAATATTGACATGTCTCTGTACAGAACCTTTAAATACATTCCACATTCATGGTCTTTCATATACTATATGTAATCATTCACTTTCAAATTGAGACCAATTAGGACTAAACTTCCAGCCTGCATATAGAGTTTGTTTGATTTTGTTTTCCCCCTGTACACAAACACATCCACACTCACACACACTCTCTCTCACTCACTCACACTCTCTCTCTCTCTCTCTTCCTCTACTTATTCCTTAGATTGTTATTTTCTGTTGGTATAGAATTTTGAAACACCCCTTTTATTTGTATTCATTTTCATGTTGCTTGACAGAATTTTGTAAATCAATTTTACAAGTTGTACTAAAAAGCCTCAGCTTTTAATAAAGTTACTATTGCATCACTAAAAGAATGCCAGCAACAATTGTTCCGCTCTGGTTCCCAAGTTGCAACATGGTTGAATAATAAAAAAATCTGTTGCCTTAAGCATAATGAAGAAAGTGGGTTCAGGCTGTCATTATAAAGCCATTTATCTGACAGTCATAACTCAGGATGTAAGCATTAATGAAAGAAGAAGAAGGAGGGCACTTATGTCCTGATGTTACCTCTGACAGTCATTTTTCCATTATGTAGCTGCAATGAAAATAAAGAAGTCCATCTTCAATATTTCAGAAATGTAAAATTTCATGTCACAATGCATATATAAACAATTTCAGAATCCATCTGGAATAGAAAAAAGTGTAATCTTTTGACTGGTTGTATACCAGTCATTATAAATTCACTTGAAAATATAAAATAACTCCAGATGCCACATTTGTGTTTTGCAGTGTCATTTGTCTCTGATTACAATGTGTTCACTTCAGGTATGGCTATTAAATTGATATTGGTTTATTCTAATAAATATTTTTTAAATGACTAGGAGCCATATATGGAGGGGGTAAATCCATTCATCAAGAGTAACAAACATCGCATGATCATGTTCTTAGATGAACTTGGGGTAAGTGGTTTAAAAAAAATATTGGACGCTGTATAGCAATATTGTGAATTAAAATTCTTTACAGTCCTTGTTAACTATCTCAGAAATGCATCAGCTTCCAAACAAATTTGAATGCTTGTTATTGAAAATTTTTTCTTATGCACTTTTAGGGAACTGCAGATTGCTGATGTGTCACACAGAATTAAAACCTATCAAACATCCTGTAGAGAGATTTTATTTATTTATTTAGTACTGCTGTAGACATGAGATCTATTTGAACTTCTCCCTGAGGATTAGGGCTCTTGGCCAAAACCACCAATCTTTTAGAAGTATATTTTAAAACAAAAAATTCTTATGTGTGATTTGTCATATGGTTTTGTGCCGAGATTGAAAAAAAATGAAGTTTTAAAAAATATTATCTTCCGGTTTAGTTATATGTTACCAAATGTCTCCCCACATGAATTTCTGGTTATTATAGTTTAAAAGAAAATAATAATTGCAGTTCACTTTGAAACTGTAATTGTTCTGTGTATGATAGCTATAACAAGAGTTAGGAGCTCGTTTATGTCTATACGTATTTGTTTAAACCAAGAATTTGTTTAAAAATGAAGATGAAAGAAATGTGCCTAGCTTCCTTAGTTGATCCATTAGAAGTGTTCCTAGAAGATGTATTAATTGCATTATTTTATTAGTGGACTTATTGACTTGTTAGTTTTGGGGGTGGTGGTGGTGTCCATTTTTGCTGCTGCTCTTGTCTGAATTAAATTAAATAAAAAAATAAATCTAATGGATGGTTCCCCCTCATTTGAGGGAGGATATAATACATATCTCTTTTCTCGGTATCTTTCTGGACAGCTCAGAGGTAGCATAGCAACATTAAACCTTTTAGTAGAACCCTCCTAGTAGAAGTAGGAATTGCTGCATATTTAGTAATCTCTCCATGTGAAATGTGTAACCATAATTAAAATGTCCTCATAAAATAGATGCTTGTGGAGAGGAGGAAATACATAAATTTGTATTAGATGACATGGACAGAAGACTTAATTGTGAAGAAAAACATTGCAGTACTTGCTTGCAGTATCAAACCAGCTGTTGATGGGTCTGTAGAACTGTATTTTAATTTCTTATATGCCTGGCTACTCACCATTCTAAATCTACTCTCCTAATTTTTGTTAAAGAATGTTCCTGAGCTTCCAGACACTACAGAGCATTCTAGAACTGACTTATCTCGTTATCTGGCAGCCTTACATGAGATGTGTGTGGCACATTCAGATGAACTTCGGACACTCAGTAATGAGCGAGGTGTAATGCAGGTAAACTACAATGGTTAACAAAAGGTACAGATAGCATGCCTTGAGTTATTGCTTAATGTGGTGATTCTTTTGTAATTTTTCTGTCCAGCAGTATGAGCGATAAATGATAAGTACATTTCACCAGGAGTTTGCTAGTTGTAAAGGGAAAGAAACTCAAAACTATGAACTAAGTATTTATACAAGAAACCCAAAGATGTTTTAAAGCAGTGGAGTGGGGGAGTATTGCATTTTTGCTGGTTTGTTTTAGTTTGGGGTTTTTGCCTTTTTTTGTTTAGTTTCCAGGTGAAGTTTTCAGTTTCTAGAGGAAACCTAAACTCAAGTAATTACTGTCTCCTGACAGTAATAGATCTAGTTCCTCTAATTGAGAACTAAATAACTAAATTTCCTTTCCTTAGCTTTTCTACTTCATTTCTGCTTCCTCATTTATTAAATTGGTAAACAAACATGGCAAACATCTCTAGCAAACACTATAAATGAGGGTTCTGTTCCAACTATTCAATGTCTCTACAGCTTTTATGAAAACTTCATGCACTGTCTAAAAATACTACAAAAGTAATATACTTGGCTATGGTATACTAATTACGTTGAACTTAAAGTCATCAATTCTGCTTATTGTACAGTAATATGTTTTGGTATGCTTGAGTAATATACTGTGCTCTGCAAGAGAGAATTTAAGTAGTCTTCCCTTTTAAATGATAAAGATTTGGGGACGGGGCAGTTGTACTACAGAAAGTCTTTTTGTTTAGAGATGATCTTCCTTAAATTTAATCAGTATCAAATTAAACTATTTATTTAATGACACATTTTTGAAGAGGCAGTTTTTAAAATAGTTTTTAATTTAACTGTTTCTAAATAACTTCTTGTAATCAGATTTCTTATTATTCTCATGGTTTAAAGATTGGGCTTTGTATATCGTGACTCTTTGAAGGCCTTAACTTAAACCCAGGTAGACAATAAATCTATATTTCTCCTGGAAGCAGATGTTACTCAAATAATGCATTTTTTGGCAGTAATGTTTTTTAAATAAGGGAATTACTAGGAAGCCGTGATTTTGCAAAAGGTGAAAATATTGTTGTATTTAATCATCTTTCGCAGAAGAAAGATCAAGGAATTAAAAATGAGATGATGCTGCATTATAGTTGTTCAGAACTTATCCAGTTTAATAACAACTACTACAATTTACCTCTTCAGTGGCATAGGAGGAAAAAAAATCAGTCATGTTCAACTTCATAATTCGCTTACAGCTACTGTCAGTCTTGACAAAGCAAAAATGATGGCTAGACTGGCACAGCAAGATAGTAGAAATTCTTCAGTATTAAATTTGTGTTGCTTTCAGATAAGGGGTATAACTTCTTTCATAGACTCATAGAATCACCAGTTTGGAAAAGACCTCTGAGATCATCAAGTCCAATCACACCTATCTGCCATGAAACCATATCCTTAAGTACCTCATCTACCCATCTTTTAAACAGCTCCAGGGATTGGAACTCAAACACCTCCCTGGGCAGCCTGTTCCAGTGCTAGATAACCCTTTTGGTGAAAATATTTTTCCTGATGTCCAGTCTGAACCTCCCCTGGCGCAGCTTGAGATCATTCCCTCTTGTCCTATCACCTGTCACTTGGGAGAAGACACCAACACTCACCTCTCTACAACCTCCTTTTAGGCAGGTGTAGAGAGCAATAAGGTCTCCCCTCAGCCTCCTCTTCTCCAGGCTAAACAAGCCAAGTTCCCTCAGCCGCTACTCGTAAGACTCGTTCTCCAGCCCCTTCACCAGCTCTCTTGCACTTCTCTGGACAGACTCCAGCCCCTCAATGTCTTACTTGTAGCGAGGGACTCAAAACTGAACACAGAATTTGATGTGCGGCCTCACCAGTGCTGAGTACAGGGGCAGAATCACCTCCCTGGATCTGCTGGTCACATCGTTTCTGATACAAGCCTAGATGCCATTGGCCTTCTTGGCCACCTGGGCACACTGCTGGCTCATGTTCAGCCGGCTGTCAATCAACACCCCCAGGTCCTTCTCCTCCAGGCAGCTTTCTAGCCACTCTTCCCCTAGTCTGTAGCTGCATAGGGTTGTTGTGCCCCAAGTTCAGGACCCGGCATTTGGCCTTGTTAAACCTCATGCCGTTGGACTCAGCCCATTGATCCAGCCTGTCCAGATCTCTCTGCCTCCCTACCCTCCAGCAGAGTGACACTTCCTCCCAGCTTAGCGTTGTCTGCAAACTTACCAAGGGAACACTCAATGACTTCATCCATGTCATTGATAAAGATATTGAACAGGACTGGACCCAGCACTGAGCACTGTTTCACAAGACCTTTTTCTGAAGTACTTAATGATTACAGTTGTGGTATTGTTTCCTCAGTATACTTATAGTTCTACATTAGAGGAGTAGCTTCACCTCATGGATTTCCATACAGAAAACTTTTGAATTTTTCCCCATTTTCCTTCTCCAAGTGCCTCCTTGTGGGTCAAAATTAAGGACAGAAGTACCAATGGGAACCCTGTGGTTGGTGTATACTACAGGCCACCCGATCAAAGAGAACCAACTGATGAAGTCTTCTTCCTCCACCTACAGGAGGCATAACGCATGCAAGCTCTCATCCTACTCAGGGACTTCAGCCACCTCGACATATGCTGGAAAAGTAGCATGGCAAACTGTGGGCAATCCAGGAGACCCCTCAAGTGCATTGAGGATAATTTCTTAGTCCAACTGATAGAGACTCCCACCCGAGGAGATGCAATCCTGGAACTGATGGTCACCAATACAAGCAAACTCATCAGTGATGTAACGATTGGAGGCAGCCTGGACTGCAGTGATCAGGAAATGGTGGAGTTCAAGGTCCAGAGGGATATAGGACAGGTGAGGACCCAAAATTTCAGGAAAGCAGACTTCCAGCTCTTCAAGGAATTACTTGGTAGGATCCCATGGGACAAGATCCTCCGGGAAAAGGGAGCAGAATCAAGCTGGAAAATATTCAAAGATGCTTTCCATAACGCATAAGAGCGCTCAGTCCCCAGATGTAGAAAATCAAGCAGGGAAGGGAAGAGACGAGTATGGTTGAGTCGAGACCTGCTGGTTAAACTAAAGAGGAAGAGGGAACTGCACAGGCAGTGCAAGCAGGGACGGGTAACCTGGGATGTGTATAGGGACGCTGCCCAGTTATGTAAAGATGAAGTAAGGAAGGTCAAGGCGCAGCTGGAACTAAACTTGGCAAAGGAAGTAAAGATTAACAAGAAGGGCTTATACAGATACATCAACCAAAAGAGGAAGGTCAAAGAGAATGTACCCCCACTGATGGTTGAGAATGGTGACCTTGTATCAGCAGAGGAGAAGGCTGAAGTGCTTAACAACTTCTTTGCCTCTGTCTTCACCGATAACTGCTTTCCTCGCCCCTCCTGGTTCATGGGACAGCAAGATGGTGACCAGTGGGATAAAACCCCTCCCACTACAGAGGAGGATCAGGTTCGTGACCACCTGACTAACCTGAACATTTATAAGTCATAAAATCATAGAATC
>WAAB01020997.1:1997-12946 GCA_013389865.1 Piaya cayana | reverse complement strand
GCAATCAAATTTCTGAGAAACCATTAAGGCAGAACTCTGCCTACATCCACAGAGATATTTCAGTGAAACTACTTAGCGAGATCAGATAGAACACTTGTTAAGGTTTTAGGATAGAAATTAACATTTCTTTTCTGATTTTAATTTTGTAGAGCCATGAATTTATTTAGAATGCTAACAAAGGGAAATGCATATTCAATTTTACTTGATCTTTTGCAATAAGTTCTTGATATTTTACGCACCATACTCCATCCACATGCAAGAGATGCCACACATTTGTGATTTTTTCCTCCTCAAATATAGGAGAAACTGCCACATCTTAAAAATTGCTATATGCTCAGTATCTCAGAAAACTGGTGATTCTCTGTATCGTCATGAAGTTATTGCTGGCAAATGATGGCAGTTTAATTTGTAACCTATAAACATGCATATTGCACAGTGTAAGTGCCTTGGCTCTTAAGTCTCTTATCCATTTGTTGCTCTGAGCAACAAACATAATATCACTTTACTTATATTTTCTTCGCTTATATTTTTACTACTGTCCTCTATTAATAATCATATCAATTCAGCTGTACATATACTTGTTCATGATGTTGACAGTATAAAAGCAAATGGTCATAAAAAATGATAAATGGATAGAAATAAAGGTTGTCTATGGCTTGCATTGTTCACTCTAAGAATATGAAAATCTGATGATGCATGATAGGATTTCCTAAGGAAGCTAGAAATTGAGGTACCCCTCAACTGTGGGACATTAATGAAAACTAAGCACATAACTTCCTTTAATGTTCCTATTTGTTTTAAAAAGTTTAGTGGTAATGTTTAAAATGCAATTCCCTAAAAAACTGCAAATATTACATTGTAAAAAAGGTTTTCTCATCATAAAACAGTTCTGTATTTGCCTAAATTTGCACCCATTTTACACAACCTCTTTTTTATTTATTACAGCCTATTTATAACAAATCATATTATATCTTTGAGAAAAAAGTATTCAAAAAATATAGATGGATAATCCCACCAACATCTTATGGATATTGACCAGCACAAGAGAAAGACATTTACAGTCTCTGAAATGATAATTGAGTATATCTCCAATGTAATAATAAATTGTGAAAGGAAAGNGACATTTTCTGTTCTGATCATTCTCATACCTTTGCCTAATTTTCTAAAGCTTTTCACTGAATATAGTTTCATAGGTGAGTTTCTTCTTCAGGTATGACAATTTATGTCAAAGATTAGAAAAGCCACTCACTTTGTCAATAAGACATTCCAAAGGCACTTGCATAATTAAAAGACAGTGTCAGCAAAATTAGATCAGTAAACTGTGGTAAGGAATCTGCATTTATTTTAGGTTCCTGAATCCTGGTCATGTGGATTGACCCAGTCATATTGAGAACATATCATCCATCATATGGCCCTTTGTATTATTTTTCAGTATCTCAGATGTCATGCATACCATCATGAAGTTAGCCAACTGCCTATTGTTGTGAACATCAACTTTTCAGCATCATTTACTCTGTATCTTCCTTGACGGAGTTTCTGCACACCATGATGAGTTGCAGCTCCACTGTGATGTTTATAGGCTCAATAAAGAAAAGGTTCTAAAAAGATTATGGGCACTGAAAAAGGAAATACAACCTTTTCTGTAGAAGCACAGAGCAGAACAGACTAAACATTTTTGGAATTTCTTGCCTGCCACAAACAGATGATGATTCCCCATATGCACTCATTTTATACCCTCAACAAAAGTCTTTAGGGCTTGAATAAAATATATAACAAGCCACCTTCTCTTTGATTTTTTGTGGCAAGATCTTGGAAGACAGGGAATGTCTTGTCTTCAAACTTTAAAGAGCATCAGGGCAGATTTGTAAGTGATATTTAGGCCTAACTTTCACCAGAGGCATCAGTAAGCTAGTGCAGACTTCAGATGTAGTGGGTTGACTTGCATAACTGGAATGTCGCTATGGCTAGCTACAAACTATTTAGGTATGATAGACAAGGAAGGAGAGGTGGTGAGGTAACCCTCTTGTTAGAGTGTGTTTTGATATCCTAGAGCTTAATGATGGTGATTATAGTGTTGAGTGCTTTTGGGTAAAAATCAGCGGACCACCTAACAAGGCAGATACCATGGTGGGACACTGCTGCATACCTCCCAGCCCAGAAGACGACACTGACGAATTATTCTACAAGCAACTGCAACTCACAATTGTTAGTCCTTTTCCTTGTGACAAGATTTTTATATTTGAGTTACCACAAACAGATGCTACTGATGCATTACGGATGATACGTTTTCAGAATAGTTTTTTGATCAATTTAACAAAAATTATACTAAAACTATACTGAAGTTAGTCACATTTTTTCCTTATACTTCTGGTTTCAACAAGTTATTCCAAGATTTACTTTAAAATGATGCTTTGGATTTTTTACCTCTTTAATACTTGATTTTGGTCCATTATTTTAATGGTCCTAGTGCCATATTCCTACCCAGTTAGATGACTTCTATGCTCATACACATGTTAAATTTTTGAAGCGATTAAAGTGTTTTTGCTAGCAGTTTCATCGTCAATCTGCTGCCTCAAATGCATTATTTTCCATGCATTTTTATAATTATTTGTTTTAAACTCTATATTTAAGATGTATTTCTAGAACAGGACATTGTGTTAAAGTGGTGTCATTATATATGACACATGTCAAAGCAGATGTCCTTTAGGAAAATGTGGCATCATCACTTTAGACCGTACAATAATGATGTGGTGCCATATGAGCCAGGACACATCATGCTGTTTCTGTTTTATGCAGTTCTGATGTTTGTTTAAACTCTAAGGCCTAATTTAGTGTCAACAACTACAGAAGGGTACATTTAACTGACACCCTAGAAGTAGCATGATTGCTGGCAAGCACAATCCCAGCAGTACATATGAGTTATTCTGGATAAGTGGCACATCTGGGTTGATGAACTGATGTCCCTGCTGCTGTCTGGTTCGCACATGCCTGCTGGTGAACAAGCAAGTAGCAACAGAGGAACTGTGTGTGCATGCTGCTGTATGTGCTTCACGTGTGTATTTCTAGTTGCCAATGAGCATGTGGTGTCAGCTTTCTGTGGGAGGAGTTCCTATGGAAACAAAACAGATATTTTGTATATCCAGCTTGCTCATCATTTACCTTAAGTTCAAGTGGTTTAACTTTAAACTCTTAATAATGTCATCCCCTATTTCTAAGTCTCCTTATAGCAGATTATGGTCATGAAAGGATATTATTTGTATTATCATTGTTATCATGCAATGTACCAACACTCTTTCCTTGGTGCTTCATTCTGAGAACAAATTCAGGCATATTTATTAATTTTTTGTTCCTAATTATTATTATCATTAACTTTGCAGAAAAATATATCAGTCCAAGCCTGCAGTCACCTATTAATTTCAACAAATTAGTTTTCCTACTATCACATAAATAAGCATTAAATGGGACCCTTATATTGAGATATTCTGTACCTAAACTCTCAATTAAAAAAAAAAAGCAACTTATCAACTTATGCAACTTCTATGCAACTTATCAATTAAATATAGTGAGAACCAGAAACAAGATCTTTGTTTAGATTGTTTGTTTGTTTGTGTGTGAAGAGAATGTCTGGTAAGTTATAAGAATTAAGCAAGGTAGCAATAACAATTATTTGGACTATCTTATATATGTATGATATCTAATTTTATAGGTAGCTTTGAGACAAACAAAACAATACTGTTTGAAATAATTAGTTTCACATTGCAATAGCATAGTCCTTCTCTTCATAGATGTTTGTGATAAGTATCTGCAGATCAGAATGCATCACATGATATTGGTGAGTGTTTTTCAAAGCCAAGATAAAAACTTCATATAGTGACAGAAAAAGAATGTTGCTTACTTCTTCCTTTCATTTACTTAAGCTTAACAGATTGAAGAAGTGTGTCAGGTTTCAGTTTGGTGTGTTTGTTGGGCTTTTTTTTCCCTAGAAAGATTGAATGTGAATCTAGCATGCAGATGGCATGTAATTGCATTTCCTGCATTGTTACTTTATGGCTTTCATTACTTTTTCACAGCAATGCACTGAGATTTAATCACCCAAGACTAGCATTTGCTGGTAAGATGTGTGCATATAGTGGTCTTGCTCAATGGTTAGAAAGCTTACCCCTTTCCTCATGTGCTTCCTCTGCTATTGTTGTGCCATATGTTCTTTATAAATCCAAACAGAAGAATCATAAGCACTAAATTTACCTGGGAACAACAGTAGACTAAACTGAAGCACTTTAGTCAATTAGAAAAAAACTTTGTGATATTTATTTTACCACTTCATACCAGGCCATTTTTTTGCCACCATTTACCCAGTACACGTAGTTATGAGACTGAAATGTTAAAGTTCAAATTAATGTTATCCTTTTATTGAGAACGTACTTGCTCACTCTGACTGCTGGTGAAACAAGCTACGAAATTTGTTTCATCTCCCCTGATGTTTACACAGGCAAGAAAGATTTTCCCAAACTTGTGTGTATCTATGATTTAACTACAAATGACATTGTACCTCTCTAACATTAACCCCTTAATCTAGTACATTTCTACAAATAACCACCTGTAGTCAATTCTTTATTCATAAGCTTTATCTGTTGTTACAGTATATAATCTGTGAGAATGCCCTAATTTTTATCATTCTCTAAGCCTGTCATCATGGCTGAGACAAGGCTTATCCCTCTGAGAAGATGAGATTAGTCGACCATGTTGAAATCAGAAGAGGGATTATAATGCTTGTAATACATTGAGTCAAATTAAATGCATTTTGTTTGTACATCAGAAGATCTTGTTGCTAAGGCTTTGAGGTCTTCTGCTGACTGTATAAGTTGCCAATAAAACATATGAAGGCTGGGAATGGGGATGAAAAGTCAAGCAGAGAGCAGAAAAAAATCAAAGAGACTTGTTTCATTTATTCAGCCCAGAGGCTGAACTACTCTGATGCCATCATCGTATTCTAAACACAGGATTTTCGCCAAAGACCAACGATGATCTAAATTGCATGTTATTCATTTTAACTTTTCTTTCACCAACTCTATGGGCATCTTTTCTTCAGAGTAACTCACTCATTTGTGTTTCTTCTTTTGTTCTCTTTCAAGAATGTTTCTTTGTTCTGTCTGTTTTGTCAGTATGCAGCATAAACACACACATGATATTTATGTACTATGATCCATACGGAAGGACTTTGAGACATATCTATATATATCTACATATTGATATGAAAAAGACAGATATAAAATTATGGACCAATGGGTAAGGTAATTCTTTCTGCTACCCCAGCTGCTGTTTTTTTCATGCCAGAGTGCTACAACAAAATCTTTTCTTAAAGAAAGAACCTATTTTTATTGATAGCCCACTATTTTCTATTTTAGTTCCCCTGTACAAACATAAAAAAACTGTATAATTATCTCAGTCATCCTGGGATTTTCTGAAACACATAAATTACAAAACTGAGATGGAATTATTAAATAGATGAAATTACTCATTATTTTTCAGGCACTTCTAGTTCCAAGTCCCATTGACAAGTTTGAAAATGAAATATATTATCAAAAATCATGATAAAAACTGAAGATAAAAGTTAGCTCTGAAGTGTGCATGAGGTAGGAGTACGTCTCTCCTTTTATTTTTTGCAATGGGATATAAGAATGGTCCATTATTTGGCTTGTAAGAAGAGACTAAAAGATAAGTTACCTAATTCAGTTCAGATGTAACCAATTCAGGGAAGATGAAAACATCAAATGCTATAAGGAAATTTTAGTAGTGCTTTGATTAATTTATGACACTAAATCTAAGCACTTGCCATCAACTTGAGGTAGAAATGTCTAAATTAAAGGAGTTGAGGCATCTCTAAAGTTTAGAAAACCTTGAGTTTTGGTAGCTTCTGGTGGAATGCAATCCCCCACATGCCTGTTGTAAACAAAGACTCTTAAATATCTGAATCTTTTGGAGCCTATAATACAATCCTTGTGGAGCTGTATTAAATATGAGCGAGTTGTGAGATTTCTGCATAAAGTAGCTTATAGGCAGCTTGGACCACACAGTTTGCTTTCATCTCCAATGTATGTTCCATATGTGAGTTAGGCTTAGCTCTTGCCCTACCATTAGCATAGGACTAGCTGGTGATCAAATTTTTTCCTTCATAGTGCTTGTTGGGTTTTTTTTTTGATAACTTAAAAATAATAACAATGTCTGTGCTTGTTCATAGATTTCACTTCCAGAAACTGTCCTCTAAGGCCTTTCAAAACCCAATGTTCCTTATATGCCCTAGGCATACGTAGGGAAGTTCCTACCAATTTGACTCAGCAATAGTTGGCCTAAACAAAAATATAGGCATTAAAATTAGGCCATTACTAATTTTTAAAAGTTTTTTGTATCACTCTACACAGAATTCTTGAGCAGCAAACACAATTGCACCATATCATACTGCATCAGGATTATTCCTGGTTTTGTTATAGTTTGTGAGAAGAACTACGTAACACTTCACAATTAATTTGTCATGAAAATGTAGGTTTTACCAGCATTTCTGAGACACAGGAGAGAAAGATAATGTGTAGCAAAAGTTTGAATGCATTGAAGCATTTCCAGATTTTCTGAGACTATGATTTTACAGATGTTTCTTTGAGCACTTTTCAAGATACCATAAGCCTGTCCTTCAATAAGCTCTGACCCTAAAAGAACAAAGAAAACATTTGACTTCATACATTGTCAATGAATTTGTAGACTTCACAGATTTTCTGTGTTTCAGCCTGAGAGTTTAGCCAGATGTTGCAGAATTATTTTACTTTTTTCAACTCAAGCCAGAACTGTGGATTCTTCAGTTATCTGTTATGTTGCAGTGGTGCTCCTCTACGATGAACAGGCATAAAAGAAATCATACAGGAGGAATCAGTTCATACTATCGAGACTAAGTATAGGGGCGGGGGCAAGTGAACCTCACGACAAATCCATATGATTTCAGATGAAGTCCTTTATTATGGGTTAATGCGCTGTTTATATAGACCGAGCAGGCCAAACATGAGGTAAATATTGATTGGTCACTTCTGCCCTAGCAACCAGCCTTCCTTGGCAACCGCCCAACCCACATAACTTTGTTGCTAGGTTGCAAACTCCTGCCCCCATCTTAAGGTTACTTCATTAACATAACACAAGAAAGTCATTTACCACTTTTGTGACTTTACCCAGCTCCCCTCTGCCAGGGCACTTGAAGAAACAATTCCCGACAACTAAGCTGTTCTAGCTGTCCCTTTTCTCAGGTGTAGCCCTTCTTCCCCAAGACCTGTACAGCTTTTTCACTACTTCAGTTTGCTTGTTCACTGGTGCTACTCTGTTCATAGCTCTCACAGAACTTATCTTTAGCATTCTGGCTTTTGCCATTCTTGTTCCTCCTCTCCTGCTCCCTTGTGCTTTGTTTGGGGTTTTTCCCCCCTCAACAGTCACCTCTAGTGCTTAAATTAAAACAAAATGAAAGACAATTCTTTATTCACCACATTAAGCAAGTTTTTATTTGATACTAAAATTGCTTATACTGCATTAAGTAAAGTCCATAAAACAGCAGAAAGATCGGATTCAAAATTTTGGTCACTGAAAACTGGAAGACTGCTAAACTTATGCTAGTGGACGAATATGATAAGTGTTTCCTTCCCCTTTTCCCACCCTGCAAAATATATGCATCTCCTAGCCTACAAACTGTTTTTCATTGCCGTCTGTATATGTGTGCTATGCTTTTTAAAAGACCGTAAAAAAAAATTCCATCATTAATCTGCAGAGGGTTTACCAGCTTTGACTGTTCATTCCTTCTTTTGGAAGTTTATGCAATAAAAGTGTTGCTATAAATTGCATTATATAGTTCAATCTTAAAAGATGGATGAAAATAAATTTATATGAGTCTGGGCATTTGTATGAATGTACAATGACCCCTCTGGTTTCATTAGTTCTCATACAGAAATGCCAGGAGTATAAATCTTCACATTTCACCACAAGCATTTTTCATTACCTGAGGTCAAGATGATTATTTTCTCCACAATGTTTAAGTATACAGTTAAGTACAGTTAAGTTTGTCACAGAAAATTATATTTTAGCCATATGTAAGAGACCAGATTCTGATAAACCCCCATGCATGTGTATATATATATCTTCAGTGCTAATTTCTGCCACCTGATAATTTTGAGCGCCTTCCCAAATCCCTTCCCCAGTACATACTTCTGACATGCCAGTAAAATATTTTGTGGAGTCATGCATGTATTGCAGCTTGCCACAATCTGGCAAGAACAAAGATTACTAAATAGTCTGGTTACATATATAAACAGGATGATACTGTGCTAAAAGTAAAATAACAGGTGAACTGGCTGAGGGATCACAGATTTTAAGAAAGAACAGAGAGAGTGAAGAAGTGACATTTCTACTGAACATTTTCTGTGAGATCTGACTGAAAGTACTGCATTTGTTAGTCTTGGGGAGCCACATATGAGTGGCTAATGGAATGACCAACGGTGAAAGCAGGTAAATCAATCCAAATGCTTACAATTTGATAAAAAAAATTAAAAAAGAAAAGAAAAATTTAAGAAGTATTTTTGGCAGTAAATTGCCTTTAATAAACTTACTGGTTTGTTCTGTTTTGTTTTTTCTTTTTTATTTGGCATCCTTTCCCTAAACAGCAAATATTCCACATTAATATTTTTGTCCAGATTCTCTCATGCCTTCAGCTCTTCTGACAGCTGCTGATTTCACTCACATCCAGGTACACGTCACTCAAGGAAGTAAGCAGAATTGGCTGTTCTGCCCATTCTACTCCGTGAACAGATGGCAAGTTTTCCAACCTTCCTTTCCCAAGCTCTTTGAAGGCTTTGGATGGGAAGACAACTTTTTCTCTCAACCCTCAGTGAGAATATTTTTGTGGGGTTCAGAATAGCTCTACTCCATCTTCTGCTCCACAGTAGTATGCTGTGGAGCTGGGATGGTTTGTATGGGGTAAATATCTTACACTCCTGATGTAAATATCTTACACTCCTGCATTTGTAAGGAGCAGTAAGTGGGGGCTTTTCCTTCAGGTGCTGTGATGAGTAGGAGCACAGCAGTTTCTTCCCCTTGTTGACTTGGCTGGCTGCAGAAAGGACGAACCTTTGGTAGATCAATGTTACCTAACAATATCTGTAATGCTTCATGTGGGCAATTCAGCTGCAATGTTGGTGTCCAGTCTCTTCAAATGAGATGATTTCTGGTACATGTGCAAACAAGAATACTGGTCTACATAAATAAAACTGAAATACTCACTCACTTGCAAGATCATTTTAAGTAGTTTTGTGTGGCCAGAAGCCCATGTCTCTGAGGTCCAATTTAAGTTCCAATGTCAGTTTTATGGTTTGCAAATCTATCATTTTGAACAGTGTGAAGGTCGTATAATGTTTAATTTCTTGATTTGACTTAAGATTATTCTGAGGTATTTCTCATGAGACTGGTTTCATATTTTCCTTGGTTTTGGAATTATGCCTTCAAGTATTTTACTCCATAATGTGCATGCTGTGAATATGTGACCTTTATAGCACTGCAAAAAACCCCCAACCAGATCAATAATCCAGAGAAGGGATTTTGGTATATTTAGCAACTGACATAACATAGTTCTTCACTACATTACTTGCAGTGTTTTATTTTTACCGTTAATTGTAATACACAGCAGCTTTTAAAGGAATGTTCTTTACATACAGGAAGGGAAAACTGAACTGGGCTTCTCTACCCAAACATGGCAACAAAAGGATGTTTCAAAGGGTTTGTGTAATTCCACAGAGTAAAAATACCCCTTTTCCTCTTCCGCAGCAATGTCTCCAAAAATTGTCTTATAACTTTCTTAGGGAAGGAGGTACTACTAATGAAAAAAACACTTTAAAAATTCAAGTAGAGTTTAGCATCTTCCAAAAAAAGTGCATCTTCTAGAGGGAAAAAAAGGGAAGATAAGTTTACAAAATACTCCTAGTCTGACATCACTCATTTCAACAGTCACAGCTATGCTAAATGTCAATTCTTTTAGCATACAGCCCTTTCAGTCATGCTGTCAAGCCTCCAGTTTGCTGATGACATTTTCCCTTTACAGAATGGGAATTTTGAATATACAGAAACAGAATA
This sequence comes from Piaya cayana, assembly GCA_013389865.1. Taxonomy (NCBI): domain Eukaryota; kingdom Metazoa; phylum Chordata; class Aves; order Cuculiformes; family Coccyzidae; genus Piaya; species Piaya cayana. Next base: position 2,797 of record WAAB01020997.1, on the reverse strand, counting down.
AAGTGTAGTATGGATTTCAAAGGGACTGGTCCCAAGCAACGACCAATAATTTCTGATCTGACAGTAGTGATAATTGAGGTAAACAGTATAACTTGAAGATTTTAGTTTGGTTAAAATCACCCTTTTAGTTGCTTAATAGTGTTACTAGACAAACAAATTAGGCTAGGATCTTCCAAATAACCTTGGCAACTGTGTATATTGAGTATGCTGAGTCCTGTACTACATCTACTCTAACAGTCCAATACCAGCAGAGATGGTTGTTGTATTGCAAAATATTCTGAATGTGCTTGCATTTGGGCAACATGATTACAAATTTCCAATAAAAGAGCATAAACCTGTTTTCAGATAAACAAATGACAACAAATCTGGTCATAGTTTATGGTACAAATATTAAGGAATAACTGACTGGTTTTTGGATGTTTTCACTTAGAGCTACAATGATGCAGCCTCCTTTTGAGTTTGCAATCTTGCCAACCTGCTCGATTCATGCTCTCCATATCAATATGTTTCTAATACACAAAGAACTAAAGCATTGTTTTTCAAATTTGGGAACAGATCTTAGGCATAGTTGCAGAGTGCAACCATAAAAATGACCATAGAGAAAGGCAGTAATTCCTCAGATGGTCCTAAGGGAAGATTCTGTTCCTGTTAAAATCAGTGACAAAATTCTATTCCTGTATGATCTCTCAGTACTATGTACTTTGCGTCTCATGAGACATGTCAAGCACTATTCCGTATCTGACCTGGTGTATTACAAGTCTAAGGAGATTCCAACACTAAAAATGAATATACTTCATGAT
>WAAB01020995.1:0-15526 GCA_013389865.1 Piaya cayana | reverse complement strand
AAAAATCCAAAACAGATATACACAATAGAAACCCAGGAGTAAGCAATAAAAAGCTAACAAAAGAAAATCTTACTACTCTCCTTTAGATAGCAGGACTGCTCTAAGCAACCCCCGGCACTCTGCGCTCCTCAAAGTCCACAAGGCCTCACTGGGCCTCACTCCTCCACATAAGCAAAGCTGAGCAGCGAGAACCTGCTCCCAGGGCCACAGGAAGAGAAGAAGAGAAAGGCGTCTCCCCTTTCTTATTTATAACCTGGTTACGTAGAAAATCACATGGAATACTGGGAGATTGAGTCCTTTCTCAGTTACAACCTGGTTATCAAGGAAGGTCTAAAAACCAAAACCATTACAGGCTGAGAGGAGACCTCATTGCTCTCTACAACTACCTGAAAGGAGGTTGTGGAAAGGAGGGAGCTGGCCTCCTCTCCCAAGTGACAGGGGACAGGATGAGGGGGAATGGCCTCAAGCTCCGCCAGGGGAGATTTAGGCTAGAGATTAGGAGGAAGTTTTTTACGGAAAGGGTCATTGGGCATTGGAATGATCTGCCCAGGGAGGTGGTTGATTCACCTTCCCTGGAGGTGTTTAAGGTACGAGCAGACAAGGTCCTGAGGGACATGGTTTAGTGTTTGATAGGAATGGTTGGACTGGATGATCCGATGGGTCTCTTCCAGCCTGGTGATTCTATGATTCTGTGATTCTATGATTCTATGATACGGGCATCCTCAGTTTCACCAGGCTCCAGGTTTGTGGCTGTGGGTGGGGGGTCTGTGATACAGGATGTGAAGTGTTTTGCCAGCTCTTTCTGTCAAGATGCTGCTTCACAAGACAGTCTCAAAAGGTTAAATACTTAACAACTTGTTACGTGTCTTGCCTGCATTACTGTTGTGTGTTAAAACTTCAGTGTATTTATCCCAGACATCCTTGTGAGGTCAGGAAATACCATTTTATAACCATAATTGAGGCATAGGAAAATATTTCCCTTATGTTGCACAAAATACCTGTCTAAAATTATAAGACAAGTTTCTGAAGTCCCAGGTTAACATTGTAAACCTCTAATCATCTTGCATGATTTTGAGTTTCTGTGGAAAAAAATCCTTTTAAAGGATAACCTTGGAGTTTGACAGATAAAATGACCTTGAATAAGGGAAAAGGTCAGTTCATGATACTTCTGCTAACAAATTCTGCTGTAAAAGCTGGCCTTGTGTGCTTGATAAAAATAATTGCTTATAAAAAATACTTCAGATTGTCTTTTGAAAAGAAGCAATGTTTTCCTTCTATTTGCTTCAGTCTTAAAATGGTGTGTGTGTAGCTACAGATGACAAGAGTTTCAGGTTCATTTGATTTTTTAAGTAGTGTCCCTGCAATGCTAAAGAATCATACCTTCCATTACATTCTGCGGTATGAGTGAGGCACAAAAAGGTTTGCTAATAAAGAGAGGACCTAGTGAGATTCAGTGTCTGAAGGGAAAGGTAAAAAGAAGAATATGAAGGAGTTTTGTTAGCACATAATTCTTCCTTTTAAATAAAACCTTGATGCAAACATCAGCTAATATGAAAATTTGCAAGAACAGAGAAAATAATCATACCTTTCCTGATTATTGACTTCTAATAATTTTCCTTCGCAAGCCTCATGTTTGCCGTGTTTCTACAGCACCTCTTGTCCTTGAGACGGCTTATCAAATTGTAAACATGGACAACTAGTACTTGACAACACCTTCAAATGCAATATTGATGTATCGGTTTCCCAGCTCCCTCCCTTGTTATATAAAAACAATTATTTGCACTTGAAATTCTGAACATGCTATCATTACCAAGGCATGTAACACATAGGATCCTACATTTCTAGATCCTTAACTAAGTTGGGCACAGAAGGTGTATTGTGAGATTAAACTATGCTGATACCTATCTATCTAGTTGGAATAAATTAAAATCTCAAGTTATTGCCAGTAAAATATGTTCTCTGTTTCTTGAATTTATTAATTTATAAATTTATTTGTTTTCTGATAGGGTAGTGAGCATACAGTTGAGAAATTCTGGATCACCTTCTTGTTTCATTCCTCTGCATGAAGCAGGGCTCAGCCTAGGCACTGTACCATGAAGTAAAATCACAGCAGCTACAAACTGGACTATAACTAAGAAATTCAGCCTCTTCTGCTATTTATACTAATAGTTGGGGTCATGTGAAATTACTGACCTGTATGTGGGATGACAACCAGAAAGAACTTGAGAATCTGCGTGCTCAGACACGTGAGTTTTCTCCAAGACTTTTTAAAAACTGTGTTATCATGAAACAGTGACAAGGATTCCCACATTCCTTCTTCAGATAGGACTGCTTTGAGAAAATCAATATCTCGGCCTCTGCCAGGATTTTTGGGTTTTGTTCTAAATCACAGGATTTACATTGCATTTAATGATTTGTAAAACCAGATGGACAAGGAGGAAAGAGTGGGTTTCTATTGTTTGTGCTCCCTTCAGTTGTATACATGCAGCCAGAGATTTGTTCCTGAAGAAAACTAAGGGAAAGGTCATGTTCACATGGATTTTCTCACTCATCTGTTTTGTACTAGAAATTTTTCTAATTCCCAGCAGTACTATAGGAATTTCCATAATGGATTTCCATGTGGAAAAATGGCTCTGGAAGTCTTTGTGGCCACAATAGCAACACTGACAAACAGGTTTGACTTTTAACAAGTAGTATACAGTTTGTCATTCCTCATATTTCTGTAAGCAAACAAGCTGAAATGCATATCTATTTGTATATAATCATGGACTTTTCAGTTGTTTGTCAGGACTTGTGGGTTGAGGTTTTCTTTATGTACCGGTTGATCCTTCCCTTAACCTTTCAGCTCAGTGGCCAGTTTCCTTCAAAAATCACAAAGCGTAGCAGTCTTGATACCACAGTGCTGAAAGTTTCCAAAACTAGGGATCTATTAAGAAAGAGAGAGACTTTGCAAGCATATCAACTAATAAGAAAGCCACCTGAGAATTCAAATGGAGTATGCTGAGAGGGAAATACAAAACTACTTGCTTTCGCTTGCAAATTACCTGTACCGAAAGTAGCAGTTTAAGGCCCCACCAGCCTGCAACAGGTGGCTGGTACAGACACTGCAGCATGGATTGGACTTCGAATTAATACCGCTGGGTTAAGTAGTTTCAACAGTTGACTTCTGGAATAAAGTTCTGCAGGACCAATATCTGCTTTCTAACAGAAACATGAGGATGGCTTTATTGACAAATACTGAAAAAACACAACTGGGTGCAGTGTTACCAGTAGTGGGAATCTGGTTGGCAACACATGTCTAAGGAATAATTTCTTGAGATAGTTAAATGAAAGCATGATTCATCTGCAAATATTTTTGCCCTGATGACATCTTCAAGACTGAAGAGGACTAGCATACACCCATAAATTTTCCCTCTTAGATGTGAGGTGCTTCAGAAGAGACGTACAGGTAAGGGAATGTCTTGATATCCTATTGTTTCAAGGAAAATCAAACAGCAAATATGCTGGTTAAACGGCTGCAGGAATAGAAAAGTTTTAGGTGAGCAGCAGCTCTTTGAAACAGGACTTGAATAGATGCTTCCTTATCTTGTAAAACTGCAGTATAAAATGGCTAGGCTGCTGTGTTACATGGTCTCAGATCAGATCTCTGAGTTGATCTCAGACATGAACTATGTTTGTATAGAATGGCTTTTTGCTTACAGATTTAGCTTGGAGCCTTACAGCTGGAGTCTTTGCTTACAGATTTAGCAACTGGAATCTTTTTTTGTGTGCTATTCTTCCTAAGCATGGGTTCAAATGAGACATATTTTTCCAATCATTTCTCATCCATTTTAAACATTGAGAGAATTATCAAAACCATTGTTAAAATATCTATAAATTGTTTTGTTGCAGAATGCTAAAGAAACACTATTTAATATTTGGTTTAAACACCATATTTAATAAAATAAATTGCTATAATGACCATAGGAAATCTAGCAAAACCAGGAGCTGTCATGATTATTTTTAGAAGAGTATTTGTCTTTGTAAAAAATAGTGTTTCCATTTAGCAAATTCCTTATCTTTTTACATTTAATATAATTCAGAATCTACCAAGAAAAACTAGAGACAAACTAGCATTGCTACAAAGGAAGATCTCTTTTTCAGGACAATAGATAAAAGAAAATTTACTAATGTAATTGATTTTTAACTTTGAAAAAGCCTTTGACCTTACTGCTCTCAAGAGGCTACTGAGGAGATCAATGCTGTGATCCAGCTTCTGCTTTCATCTACAGCATTCTTTATTCATGTGATGAGCCATTAACGTTAAGGGAACTGTTAGTTGGCCCACATGAAAGAAATTGCAGTCAGTTCTACACAGACACTGATAGGGTAGTATATGATAAAGTAGCACTGAGACCTGAATTATTATTTCTCACTCTAAAGTCTTCCTTGTTTTCTGTTATTTCCTTGATTTTCTTTTGGGGTTATAAGCCCTTTGGGGCAGAGACCATTCTCCACAGTGCCTAGCTGGAGGCTGAGCAGGCAGCTTACTGTGCTTTAGAGACATGTATGCAATGAGGAAGGTGCATAAGTGTCTACAGAATCAGGGCTTATTTGTGCATTACATCTTGGCACAGTGCATGGTGTCCCAGAGTTATTGGCCCTGTAACCTTAGAAATAATGAATCCTAAGGGACTGCTCATAATTTAGGAACAAAATGATATTTCATTAAACTAAGAGCACTCAAAGTTAAACCCAATGTGACCATCTTCCTTAGCTCTTTTTACAATAGCATATTAGTCCATGGAATTTACAACATCAGGGTACTGCCAAACGCCAGCGGGGGATGTAGTGTCAAGGATTTTATTAGGGAAGGACATGACTTGGAGGGGGAATAAAGTAACTACTTCCCAAGTGCAGTCTGAAAAGATGCCTGCTTTATTCTTAACACTATAGAAGATAAGTTGAGACATTTCTTATAATGATATCATCCTTTCTACCTCCAGGAAGCAGTGATGGACTTGTCTGGATCAATGGCAATGTAAAATTTACTGTCATTGGAAAGATTACTCCTATCTATAGCCTAATTTTTTCTCTGACTGTGTTCAGGATTAAAAACTTAGGAAAGAAAACAAATGACTTCATGGTAGCCAGAATTTTTCATGCTTAACCGAAAAGTTCTTCTGAAACCTGATAGGTTGCTAATTTACATTACAAAGGCTCTGTCAGCTGTTTTACAAGTGTTTTATCTTGTGTAAAGATTATGCTAGCATATGGAGCGAGTTGAGAGAAGAGCAATGAAGCTGGTGAAGGAGCTGGAGAAGAGGCCTTATGAGGAGTGACTGAGAGAGCTGGGGTTGTTTAGCCTGGAGAAGAGGAGGCTGAGAGGAGACCTCATTGCTCTCTACAATTACTTGAAAGGAGGTTGTAGAGAGGAGGGTGATGGTCTCTTCTCCCAAGTGACAGGGGACAGGACAAGGGGGAATGGCCTCAAGCTCTGCCAGGGGAGATTTAGGCTAGACATCAGGAGGAAGTTTTTTACGGAAAGGGTCATTAGGCATTGGAACAGGCTGCCCAGGGAGGTGGTTGATTCACCTTCCCTGGAGGTGTTTAAGGCATGTGTACACGAGGTCCTGAGGGGCATGCTTTGGTGTTTGATAGGAATGGTTGGACTTGATGATCCGGTGGGTCTCTTCCAACCTGGTGATTCTAAGATTCTATGATTCTATGAAAATGTAGGGAGTGAGGGCAAAGAAAAGACATGCATGGAAAGAATTAGGATATGGAAGTGAAAACCCAGCTCCGCAGAAAGGATTGCTCTTCCATTAACCACTACAGTGTTCTTTGTCTCCAAGTGCCTCCCCAACTCCTGGGACATAGTATGAGGAAATGGCAAGGGCAGAGCAGCACTGCAAGTTCCAAGCCCTCTTCACCACACTGTGATCACAGCGTGGCCGAGCACCATTGCCTTCTCTCAGTGGCATCTAAGGCATAGGTGATGTCATTGGGAGTGGAGTTATGGCAGAAGTATCAGAGTGGGAATAGGGTAGAAGGAGCACAATACGTGGAATTATACATCCCCATTGCCTCCTGGCACTATCCCTCCCGGCACTGCCCACAGCATCTCTCTCTCCCCAACTGCCATATGCCCTGTGTGTCACTGCTGCATAGGTTGAAAATAGCCACATAAACAATTCACAAATTCTTGGGAGAGAATGCAAGGCTGAGAACGTGCCTTCATGAGGGGGAAGAAGAAACATCTTAAGAACTGACAGTCTGATGTTTATGAAATGTCTAATGTTTTCTCACCCTTTGCTTTACAGCTTTACATACAAGGCTTATTATTATTTATAACAGAAATGACCAAATGCTGGTAAAGTATTATCCAGTTCATAGTAAATAAACCCTCACTCTTCAGAAGAATTTATCATTTTTGAAGCCCCAGTCCTACAGGTATGTAAGTGTTACTGTGCATGACTGGAGACTTAGAGTCTAACTAATAGCTTTATACATGAACAATCCCAGGAAACTCAATGCATTCAACTCATGTACATAAGTATTTACAACAACAAGATCCAATTGTTCTGGAAAGCCATTTTTTTGTATATTTGTAATTTGTTCTGTCTAAGCCATTGTTCTTATGTCTGTTGTGATGACACTCTCATTTATTTTTGAGTGGAAACAAGCTGGCTTAGGTTTTGCTTCCAAATGCTTCTAAATATTTTGTTTCCAAATGCTCCTCTGTACATGTTTGTCTTTTCAGGTGTTGTCATGACATCTGTACTCTGGAAAAAATGTAACCTTCACAGCCTGAAATGCTATTCTTGTAGCTATAGGGTTTTATAATAGCATAATATTTATCTCTGTCCATTAAATATCATACTTTTATGGAAGATAGTTTTTACAAGTTCTTGAATATCACAAGGAGAGTCGACTCTCAGTTTATATTCTCAAATATTTGTTGGTTGTAGGTGTGGAGCTTTATGCCGTGTTCTGAGAATCTATAGTAATGTCTCATTTACAATAGCAAGATACAATAAAATAACCCAGGAGTGACATTCTGCCTGTGGTTCTTGGTGTCTTGGTTTTTGGTTGTTCTGAAAATTGCAAAGGGTGATTTCAGCCTATATATTATGTAAGCAGTAGGGATTAAACAGTTAAAATTTCATTCAAGCCTTGCTAAAGCAGTTGCAGGAGGAAGAACGGTCCAATTTCCTCATAGTCACACTTCAAAGAGAAGTTTTTGTTGTGTCAGTCTGGATGCTCCAGTTCCAGCAAGGGTAGGAACCATACGTGTCTATGTAGGTCATCTAGCTCAAGCAGTTGCCATCAGCCTTTGCCTACAGAGCATTTAGCACTTTCACAGCAGCAATGCAGGTTACATGACTCCTCCTAAGCCTAAGGAGGATCATGGGACTTTGTTCACCATTTATGAAAACCATGGTCTATAAGCTGTCATGAGGCTCATCGTGCAGTGTCTGTTGCTCTGGTCAGTCTTGATCCCTGCAGCCATTTCGTAACAGTGTAAGATTGGTTTTATATTTACACATCATCTGCTGCCTTACTCTGTTTTTGTGAATACCTCTTGGACTGCTCAGCCAGCTACTTGTGCACCAGGTATGCCTGGTATTTTTTTCAGTTTGCTGGCACATACACTGTTCCTGCTACACCTTATATGATTATTAACCAACACTTCATTTTCCTTCAAGAATTACAAAAGCCTTCTGGTAAAAGGGAACTTCTTGACATCCATTCACGATCTAGGTGTTACTGGAATACAAACTATGTTTAGAAGCAGTATTTCATCCACTTTTATTCCCTTTCCCTTTTTGCATCTTTTATTATAGTTGTGTGAACTTGAAATGTTTTTCATTAGTTTGTTTCAATGAGATTCTGTGGCAAGACATGGACTTCCTGTAAGATTCCATGGTGTTAGGACATGTGAGCCCTCAAGTCACGTAACACACAGGGTATTGCATGTCAGTCTCCATTTCCAAACAGTTGCATCATCACACAACCTATGATCAGCTCCTAAATACAGTTAAACATCCTGAATAATTCCTGAGTCAGACTACCATCCCCTTATTTTGCCAGGTTTCTTCATCAACGTTGTGTTTGTGTCCAGAGTATTTCTCTGACTTCTATAAAGTGATCAGTGTTCAGCAAGCTCCAATGTGAAGTGTCAGAAATGGAACAGAATAGCCACAGAGACTCTTGTTTAATTTGTCAGCGGAAATACATGGTGATTGTGATTTTCTCTTAACCCTGCACTGCAGCAGAGATGTGGGAATGGAGCCCTTTAATGTCAACTGCAAGCTGTGAGGCCATCCTAACCTTGTGGGAAATGTATGGCAAATGCTTTGGAGTGCTTATATACACAGCTACCTAACCAGATGTCAAAGTAGTGAGTAATAAGGAGGGTCAGCGAGTTACTAATCAGCTATTGTGTGCTTCAGTAATTAGCTTTTGCTGAAAACCGGTTTTCCATGGACCACATTTTTAGGATAGAGAGTGAGTTAAATGACAAGCACATAAACATGTTGTGGTTAACCTTGTCAGTCAGTAGATGGCTGTATTGCTTGCCATGTTCAGGGAAGAAAATTGTGTTTCTATGGCCAAGAGGGTGTCTTTCCCCAGGGATATAAGGAGCCACTGACAGTATATTCAGACCTTTGCACTTCGTTGTTTTAAAATGGTTCAATTTGGACACAATATTGTACTTTTATTTATTTTTACGTAATAATTTGTTAGTTGCACAAACTCCTTTTGATACTTCAGTTGAGCAGTCTATCACTTCTATACAACTAAAGTAATGATCATCTGCTCTTGACATTGTCTTTATTTCACAGCAAAAGGTTGCAAAATCACTAATAAGCCATTATGGAGGAACTAGGTATTTCAGCTCTTTAAGAGTGGGCTGTGGTTTTCTTTAGCTCTGTTTTGGGCTCAGATCTGGTCTGTTTTCATAGTCACTGTCCTCGTTCCTTCCCACTCCCACCTAGTGGCTTTGCTATTGTATGTGCAAGTGGTTTTCTGTCAGTTTAAAACATGCTGACACATCACCAAAAAATACAATTGCTTCATTGATTAGCCCAGCAATGAGATTGAATAAGGACAGAGTCAGAGCTACTCTTTCCTTCCAAAAAAACAGTCACACCAAATTGGAATTGCAGGAGACTGCCAGGAGAGCAGGAGGAAGCTTGCAGTGTTAGGCACTCTGTATTCTGCAGATCAACACAACTTTTCAGTTACCCAGAAAATCTATTAATGAGTTTTCTCATGCATTAAATGACCACACAAAACCCTCTTCCCCTCTGCCCTAAAAACACAAACCAACATGATGTCAGAAGAGCTCAGTGATGGAGAAGTTTGCAACATGCACAAGGAGATTGTACTGGCTGCAATGGAAATAAATGGAAAAAAGGCAAGTTTATTCTTCAGCAATTGTGGGCAAGTTCATGAAAATAAGCAGCAGATGTGAAAGTCTCAGCAATAAAATAGTAAACACTTTCAGATGCAGGTGGGTTTGTGTTCAGAAGGTGGTGATATTATCTGAGTTCTTGGAGTACTGTCACATCATAAGGAAAGCAGCCTCTAGGCAGGATCTGAAGTCCTCTGAAAGCAGTGGGAATGTTATTATGGATTCAATAGCCCATAGAGCAATGGAGCTGCCAAATGTCATGCATTTCACTCAGGCTAGCAGGGACTTTTTCGCTCTGACCTGGCTCATAACTCTGCTACCAGGCACTTAGGCTGGTGGTTGGAAAAAGTAGCAGGCTTTTGGATTGTTATTCTGTCTTGGGACTGCTAGGGGCCCCTGTGGCTCTATTCCTGAGGCACATGGTTGTATCCTGTCTGTAAATGGATTATGCCCTTAAGCAGTGGACCTGGTCCAAGCCAAGGAAATCGGGATAAGGGCTCCCAAGCTGACCTGTCTGTAGCTAATTATAGCAGGACCCCCTCTAATATTTTTCTCCACAGGTAAAGAAGCTTCTACCTGTAACATGTCCAAGAGCCAGCAGATCCACTGTTTTTCTTACACAGCAATGCCTTACCCTTACAATATCCTTCTGCCACTGAAATCACCTGGGTCCAATGTCTCTTTGATTCCTTACCAATGATACTATAAGCCATGGCAACCATCTCTCTCCATCAATCCCCTTCTACTTCCCACCAGCATTCATCCAGTAGCTCTTTCCAGCACTGCCTTACCTCACACTTCTGCTCTGCTGTGGTTTAGAGTAGCATGTGTTGCTCACTAGTCTGAAAATTGTTTGCAAGCATGTATAAAATTGCACACAGGGCATGAGGCACCTTTTGGAAGTGCTGTTTCACTCCCAGACTGAGCCAATATAATGAGGAGAATAATAATAACAAAATCAAAGGAACAGTTGTAGCTGAGGCACATAAAACATTTCAGCTCATGGAAAACGCATGCAGTCAAGGAATGACGGCACAGCATGTGGAAGTAAATGACCAAGGTGTGGAATATGGTTTGGTTTATATTGCCATAGGTTTCATACTGGATGGCAAAAGCCTGCAAACAGATTGAAATAGCAGGGGAATTTATCTAGAAAATGCTGCTACGAGAACATGGAACATTAAAACCTCAGAGTCAGTGAGGGGTCAAGAGAGATATTTAACCTTTCTTGGACTGTATGCATATGAAAAACTTACGTTGACATGTTTGCAAGCTTTGAAGAAAGCTGATCCATTTTGCTGTTTAAAATATTCTGAAACTAACATGGAAACTTATCTGATGCCACCTATATATAATGACCTAGATTTTAAAAACAGTTGGGAGGCAGACGTCTGGAAACCTGCTGTGAATGTTAACATTTTCCATACAAAGATGGAGTATAAACTAGCAGTTTAATTTTAATTAGTAAAGGCTAAAATGCTTTAAGAACTTCTCCGTTGTATTATTAAGATCGTCTTGTTTGGAAGATGACCATGAAGTGGCTAAGACCTATCCTTTCCCAGTCACATTCCTGTCTTAAAGAATGCTCAGGTAAGCATAGGTCTAAAGTCATTACTATCTAATAATTGTATAGATGTCTGTATGCCATATCTTAATATGCTTATTAAGTAGATGGATGTCAGTGTCATAAGATTCATGGGCACCATTAGCGCCTGCTGGCTGAGTTATCACAGTGACAAATCAAGCGGTGAAAAGAATGAATTATTTTGCCAAGATGAAACACTCGGAATAAAACAGACATGTGATGATCAGGATGAAGCAACTTAGAGGATGGCTTCCCCTCTCCTCAGATTAACAAGCTTCAGTCCACAGGTTTGTCTTCCCAACTATATTCTCTGGGACTACTCACTCAACCATCCAAAGCATGGACTATGTGAAGTGGCATTTCTAAAGTTCACCAGGCAGGCTGCCAAAAGAATCTCCTCTACTCCTCTTTTAACATGAATTTCTATGAGTTGGGGAAACAAAAGTAAGCAGTTGTATGAGAGGGAATTGCTGGCAGAAATTTTTTTCTTTTTTGGGGTGGGGAAGGAAACTGAAATGTCTCATTTTGGATTTTAAATAGGAAAAATATCCCAGATCCTCATAGGTTCACAGATCCAGAGGTCAGTAGAAACAATAAGGAGTAAGCCTTAAAAAAATAAATAATCTGGGGGGGGAAGGGAAATTTGTAAAAATAAGCAAAAGCAAGTTAAAGAGTAATTAGTGAGATAATACTGAACTCCAAAAAATAGTTCGGCTGACAGCAAAGGGACACAAATATGTTTTTAGTGGAAGCTGACCAAAGATAACTGAAAGTTGGTCCATGGGAGAATAATTGGCTTGGTTGTCACAGCTATTTAAATAAGTTTTGAGATTATTAAATCAGTTGTGTGATACTGCTGAAATGGCTCATAAAGCAGGCATTTCTACAGGCTGCTAATGATAGTTTGCTAGGAAAATGTTTGATTAGAATTTGTTCTTGAAAACCTCTCTGCACAGCTTTTGTAGACCAGTATACACATGGAACCAGAGGAAAGCACAATTAACTATTGGCACTTTCTCCCACGGTTTCATCAAAACCTTAGTGAATCACTCTAATCCCCTGCAAGTCTCACAAGTACAATCCCTGTTACACAAACAAGTATGACTCCAGACCCAACAACTATGTCTTGAGAAATATCAAGCTAGATCATCTTTCACCAGGACAAATAAAGACCAGAAAAGATAAAACACTGTGGAAGTATGTTATCCATTTAAGCAGATGTGAAGGAATAATACATGTTACAGTAGTAACACTGAATGAAGTCAGGGCTAATCTTTAAGCGATTTTCGTCGTGCAGAATACACTAGCAGACGTATGCTATGAATCAGAACATGCCAGATGCTTGTTCAGAGGAATCCTTGCAAAGATTAACTCTAGCACAAGAAATTTTAAAGCTTCAGTTTCTCAGAAGAACACACTTTGAACTACTGCCTGTAAATATTTGGAACTTTTCTTATTTGCTGGCTGCAGTCCTGCTAGTACGAGGAGATGTTCCTTGAGTCTACTTAAGTTCAGCATCAGGGGGGACTTCCACCTATTTTATGTTGGCCCTGCAACAGAATACACTGGGTTTGGAAAAGGCAAACATCAAGGGCATTCCAGTGGCAACTGGAAGGACTAGATGGAAAGTCCTTGCAAAGGAAGGCCTCCAGTGGTGCAGCGGACACAAAGAGCCTAAGCAAGGGCAGGCAAAAACTGGGGATGGTTAGAAAACCAATACTGCCAGATATGATGCTTTAGCTTAATCTGAGTAACATCCAGTAATGTTTACTTAAGTGTTCTTTCTTACAGCTGCAACACAGAGAATTTTTGCCAAAGACTTACATTCTTAACTGCACTTTTGCAGTGGAGAATATAAATTTCACAGAAGCCAAGATGGTACTGCTGGCAGCAGAATGAGTTTTGTATCTGATTTTTTTTTAACTGAAAATGGAACTAAACTTTTGTGGTGTATATTGCAATGTCCAAAATTGACTAGTCATTGCCTGTCATATATTCCAGTTTTATTTAAGAGTTACTCAGGTGCTGAAAATACATAGACAACCATCTCAGAGCTTGCAAAGATGATTTCCAAACAATTTATAGTTCATGCCTTCCACAAACATGACAAGGGTCAATCCCCAGAAGTTGAATGAACTACATCCTTTGTGAATATACCATCCCCCAGATATCTGCAGAAGGCCTGAGAAAATAGAGTTAGCAGTATGATCCAGAAGGTCAATAAACTGATCCTTTCAGACCTGTACTATTTTGGAATTGAAGATAAAAGCCAGAATGTGAGCCTTCTAAGGCCGTTGCTTCTCTATCAATAGTTGCACATTCATAAACTGTCTAAATGCAGTTTGGGGCTATGTAAAGTCTTCAGCTTTTCACACTTGTTTGATATTTCCTAATTACAATTCCCCTCAGTAATAGGCTGATTGAAATTCCTATGATCCCTGTTGTAGTTGTTTTGCAGGCTTCCTTTATCTACATAAACATTTCCTGTTCTGCTTTCTCATCCTCCCCGTGTCCTATAATGGCTTCCAGTCATGGTTTTTTTACCATTTCTTTCACTTGAGTCCAAATTGTTTTTCACTGGTGACAGCTCTGTCTGTGATATTTCTTGCTTTAGAAATACACCACAGCTTCTCACCAAGTGAAGAGTTTTTCTGTGTTATGAAAGTCTTTAGATAGAATGTGAGGCATAATGTTTAAATTTTTTTAATTTATTTATGCAATTCATTTTTACAGCTGGGTAGGTTGTTATTGATAGATAACCATAGGTGTGCTTTAGGTGCTGTAATTCTCTGTGCCTTATACCATTATAATGGTTTACTATGGAGCTTGCAGACTGACTGAGGAAGTTGCAGACTGAGAAAGTTACAGACTATGTAGTAAAAAGCAAGGAGAAAGACTGAGGCCATATATGATAGTATGGAAGGCAGTTCATTAAAGTCAAGTCCGAGTCAAGCCAAGAGAGAGGAATCTCCAGGAGGATCTTAAGTCATCATTATGTGGAATAAGGGAAGCAGTGCATCCTGAGGAAGGTCTGGGAAGCAGGCTTGGAGAGGCTTGTCTGCCCTCATCCTCTCTGTTGTTCTCTGACCCAAAACCGTGTCTCCACTGACTGCTTCATCCATTCACCTCTGCCCCGTCTTCCAACTGGCCTTAAATCCTATCAGTCACTTTTATAGCCTTTTTACTATCTTTCTTTCTAGCTGTAAAATTTGTTCATATCACCCAGCCACCACTGTTGCCCTGTCCTCCTTACTAGCTCCCCCAGCCTCTTGCTTTTTCAGTGCCTTCCATTTCAGGTATCATAGTCACATGCAATTAATCTGCAGCATATTTTGCTGTGAGTCACCTAAACCACACCTACACTACAAGATGCAGGAGCCCAAGGGATTCTCCCGGTAGCATTTAAGGGTGCTTTGGCCTCTCTTGGATGCTTTTCATTACAAAATGTACAAGTTTGGTCTTCTCCCATTCTCTGAAGACCTTTCAGGAAATACTAGTTTGCAGCATTTAACTGCATCCTTCTCTGCAGTGATGAGGGACCCCATCCTATATACCTGCAGGCATTTCTATTCATGGGCCTCAGCTCTCAAGTAAGAGTGCTCAGTTTTAAATAATATGCATTCCCATCGTAACCATCATTGTTGTGTATGGCCATCAAACAAAAGACACAGTTTTCTGCATCAGTTGACTAAAATAAATGACAGTTTTACTTCATATGGGAGAGAAGATGGAATGTGGCCTCTTTTTAGCATGATGTGTGCCACTTAAGATGAAAATGTTGTATACATGGCTTCACCCAGCTCTGAGGATTGTGTTGGTCTATCCCCAGCTGGAATGTCTCTCCTCTAGCTCTTACAATAGAATATAGAATAGACTAGTTCAGATGAAAAGGACCCACAACGATCTCTAGCCCAACTGCCTGGTCACTTCATGGCTGACAAAGTTAAAGCATGATATTAAGGGCAATGTCCAAATGCCTCTTAAACACGGGCAAATATAAGACACTAACCACCACACCATGAAGTCTGTTTCAGGGTTGGACACACTTTCAGTAAAGAATGCTTCCTCGTGTCACAGAAAGAGGGCAGAGAGGAACAGAGAGGAGCACAGAGGAGCTGACTGGAGCAGTGAGTTGTAGTGCGGAGAAATGAATCAGAAGCGTGAAGGAGTACAGGAGCGGATAGAAGAGGGACAAAAGTGAAGGAGCCAAGAGGAGCCAAGATGAGCCTAGAGGAGAGGGGCACTGCAGAAGACCAGAGTGGAGAGGAGCATGGAGAAGTGCAGCAAGGAGCAGTGAGAAGCAGCAAAGAGCACAGAGGAGGTCAGGGGAGCACAGCAAGGAGTGCAGTGAGGAGACCAGAGGCCTTATTTGAAAGGATGATGAATGGAAGGGCAGTGGGCACATGGGGCTGTTCATGGCTGGGGCCAGTCACCTCCATGTTACAAGGCATCACCCAGCAAAGCAGACATCATAATACCTTGGGGGAAAGAAAGCTTCATTATGCTGTGTTCTGCTACCAGACCTGGCCAGGCAGGCAGCC
>WAAB01020994.1:0-72047 GCA_013389865.1 Piaya cayana | reverse complement strand
GGAGAAGAGACCAACACCCAAAACTCACTATGTGCATTTAGTTATTTTGCCTCTTTACATGTGCCTAGTCTTGGTTCCTGGATCACTCGCAGGGCCATCAGAGAGTTGCAAAGTAGACATTTCTTCTCCTAAATCTCCTAAGAACCTCACTTGCCAGGTACTTCCAATACCTCGGATACCAGTAGGATTGAGATGACCAGAAAACATGGCAGACATCAATTAATTCTACACCATGCAGGGAACAGGTGCAATGCATGCCCTGTCATCGCTACTGTTTAAAACTGGACAACTACTTCAAAAAGCAGCTATGCTACTTAATCCCTTTTCCCTCTGAGAAGACACAAACCCATAGTTGACTAAGCCATGGCTTTCTTAGCTTGCAGCACTGTCCATCCTTTTTTTTTTTGAAATTATACATTGTAGGAATAAAACCCAAGTCTCACTAGACCAGAAATTGAGAAGTGTTCACTAGCCTCCATTCAAGGCTCTCACTTATGGGCAGGAAAGCAAAAAGGGCTCTTTACCAGCCACTGCAAAATGCCTGAAGGATGTATTTTTGCCTCCTGGCTGATCCTACTTCTCCCTTCAGTGCAGCTGCAGTCTTTGGTTCACTGACTTCTTTTTGCAATCTCTAGCTCAACTAATCCCTTTGTGCAGGGTGGCACAGCAGCATCAGGATGGGTGGAGGATGTTTCTTGGGCAGATCAGTCTAAAAGTTGTTAATTAGGATAAACTTGTGGACGATGAGACATGGATTTGTGCGTGGCCCTCCCTTCCTCTAGGACAGCAAATCAAATCCATGCTTTGGACCAGTACTTCATGGGTCTACAATAAAGCATCTATAACAAAACAGTCAGCACTGCCACTCTTCACCTTATTAAAAGGTTGAATTTGGTCTGTGCTTGCAAAAGATAAATACCAGTCCTGAATTCCCAGAGACATTCAGACCTGTGGATACCCAGACGATGGGAGAGTTGCTGTAGCCCTGAGTGAGATGTGTGATCTATAAGAGTCATCAGTTTAACACATGGATTGCTTCAGATGACATTCACAGGCACTGAGGCACCTAACACTCAGGCATTTATTTCTGTGAGTCCCTTAGGCACACACTGCCAGGACACCAAACACCACGTCCCTATTCTGCACTGGCCTCCTCTAGCTCCTCCTGACAAGCAAAACAACTGCTGCTCATGTAACTATACCTTCTGCAAACTAGATGCAAATACTTTTTATCCTGTTCAATGTCTCAGCTTGGCACAAGCAGGTGAACAACTTCCGCTTTTTGACAGCAAAGAGATGAGAGATGCTTCTGTGTTCCTGATGCAGAGCAGAAAGTATCAAGGACTTGCATATAAGACAATCAAGACAATAATTTAATGTGTTCACAAATCAATTTTATTAATTTAAAACAAAATTAATGAAGAAAAATTCTGTACACAATTGTGGACACAACACACTTTTTGTACAATAAGGCCCAGATAAACTGTTCATATTTTTCAGTCTGCAAGTGACTAAAAATTGAAAANGACTAAAAATTGAAAAGAGCCAAAAAAAAAAAAAAAAGACAACCATCCCCCCATCACTGTCTACTCTGCTTGAGGAAAAAAAAAACCCCGCTAATTATAGTCTCAATTCTAAAAACTACCCACAATGTGCTTTATGTATGTATATGAGTGCTGCGTGATTTCCAGCTCACAGACTGAGTGAAGTAAAGCACATGTGCAAGTCTCGGTAGGATAAAAACCTCTCTGTCGGTAATAAAGCAATCCACAAATATTGAAAACTAGCAGCAATATGATTCCTCCAATAGAGAAGGGTGTTGGTGTGTTGCTACAGTGGTGCTTTGTAGCTTTGCAGGTAGCTGTTTCAAGGCTGGTATTTTTAGCAATAGAAAACAAGAAGAAAAGCTGGAGAATGAACCAACAAAGCCACAGCTTCTCTTTAATTAAGAGATTTAAATTGGGTAAAGGGAATTGGAACAATTAAAGCCGAAAAGTCAGACTAACAGTTTATCTGACCAAGTAGTTCATGGCCCTCAGGATCAAAAAAGTCACAAGTCACAGACAGACACAGTTTAGCTTTTTCCTGTAAATGGGTATAGACAAAGTGGATTTTAAAACCTTGGCTATTTCAGTACTTCCATTGCCGGCAATGGATGTCATATCTTAAGGAAAAACTGACTCCTGGTGGAAGAGGATTAAAAAACTTAAACATATATGAGTATTATTGTTCAATTTCTCCAAAATATTCCCTTTTCTAATTTCTAAAAATAACAATGATGATATTTCCTTCATTTTTGGATGAGAAAAAAATATTCAGTACCAAGATTCCAGTTTAAGTCATGTTGTAAAATATATTTGTATTCTCTCTATATTTCTTTATGGAATGAATCTGCTACTTTGTTTTCCGATACCTAATAAAAGGGGTTAATACGTTAACTTTAAAAGAGGAAACAGAAAACATCAAAGGACTCCTCTTCAGATGTGTTTTATCTATATTTCCTTTGTGAGGGGAAAGAAATCAATCTGTTCATAATCAGAGTAGGTGAGAGAAGAAAAAGGTAGAGAAACAGCTGAGAAGAACAAAATCCAATTCTTATTGACACTTGACATCCATGCTTTTGGTCTTGACAAATTTATCTAAAAAAATCCATTATCTACATATTTATATCCAACACATTGATAAGGCACTGCACAACAGTTTGTGCACATGTGGCCTTATTCTTCACCAACAAGGCATTACTATCTTTCAATAGCGTTTACCTTAACAATATGTAAAAGAATCATTATTACAAATTTACACAAAAATTCTTCCTGTACATGATTGTCTCAGTGATGTACCTATTAGTTTAAATTAGACATATTTTAAACTACTCTGTAATGTGCTAAAATCAAAAGTAGTTGCTGTACCATAAGGCAAAGGCTTATAATAGCCTTTAATCCTATTATACATATCCTTAGTTATATGATGTCAAAATATAGTCTGTTCATAAATAAGTAAAGATGTACAGAGTACCCTGGGTATGAGAAACCAAAAAGTAAACCTTCTTTACAAGAAAATTACTCCACTGGTATTTTTTGAAAAATCTCAGTCTTCATTGTGCAATCAAGTTGCTGTGTTGAAGAAATGGCGTGTGTCACATTGAAGAGTCTAAAAACTACAAAGCATTTGCAGGTCCTTTTTTCTTCACAGGTATGAACCTTGTATTTCCTTTTTTTTTTCCTTCTCTATTTCTTTTTGGTAGCTAATACAGTAAAGATGAGTTGTTCAAATATTTGCATGGCTTATTTTCGTTGGAATTGCAGTACCAGAGTCAACAGCTGTTCTGAAGAAAAAAGACATGCTCTTCCATTTACAGAAAGGGCAAGGGTTAAGACCAATTGCAGCTGTATGTCAACATGTTGAAATCACAAAGTTCTGTAGTCCAATGCTGACACAAGACACAGGCATCCCATCCACGGGCAGAAGGAGGCTCTGGGGTTTCAAAGTGCTGCTGAGCTGCTACAAGTACTCCAGTTCCAAGGCATGGTGAAGGGCCATAAGGTCAGAGTGGCTTGAGATCCTCCAAAATGGCATAGCATGCTGTGAACAGCACAGACAACGTGTAAAAATAACCCCAAGCATTCTGGTATTCAGACCCACCCATTGTCTTTTGCAAGGATAAGGGAACATTGCGAGGAGGAAAAGAGTTCTTAAAACCTCAATCCCTTCATGTCTATCTCATGTCTCTGACTTACCTCCTCAGCATATATTCTTAATAACAGCAAATCTATTTACCAACAGGAACAACAGCAAACATGTCAGGAGATTATACGGAAGGGAGGGGTTCTCATATTTTTATAAGAAAAACAGATTTAAGCACACTGCAGAAGAAAACATTATTTCTAGAAAAAATTCAAGAAAAATAGCCTATATGAGAAATGTGGGTAGCATGAGGAAGGAACAGAACTTGATTTAAAAAACAAAAAAGAAAGGAAGTGAAAGTATTATTTATTATGAAAATGTGTTTGTTCCTTGTGGAACTATCCCTGGCAGGTGAATTAAGAACTTAGCCATGGTGATTCAGAATAGCTCATGTGTTGCTCACATCACTTTTAAAGTAATTTTCTCCCAGTGGTTTGTATAATATCACTCATTGTTAGCATTGATTTTAAAACATCTTTTCCATATGGGACAAGTTTAAAATAAATACATTTTTTTTTTCCTATTAGCTGTAATAAAATCTGTCTGGAACACAAATATCTTTGCAAAGAACCTCAATAAACACAAAAAAACAAACACCAGGAGAAAGCACATATTACCTCATCCATGAAGGGTAAAAATCTGATTAGGAACTATCTTTATACTCCAAACCAGGGATTATAATGTCAGCAAGAACTTTTGCATAAATAAAAATTAGATGACTATCAGTTTGCTTGACAAAAATAGTCTATAAATCTCATAGGAAAATAGTTTCAACTCAACAATATACTCAATGCTAATAAGGTTATATTCACCTTTTCATTGGGTTAGTTTGTGCTCTGGCTTCTTTAGACGGCAAGCCACAAGCATTTTATATCACAATTGCTTTTGGGTTCCCCAAGTATTTTATCTACTACTTTTCAGAGAGGTTTCCTCTGTCCTTTTTCAGCACTTCCTGAGTAAATTCTAATTCTACTGAAATCAGTGGCAAAATTCTATCTCTTCTGAGTATTACTTCTATGTTGACCTCCTTTTTTCATTCAGGTCTTCTCCTCAAATTTTAAAATGAGAGAAAAAATTTGAAAACAACGTGAAACACTGTTTCCAGATGCATTCTTACTGTATGCCCTGTAATTTTACCTTTCACCTACCTCAGAAAGCAAACAACCTTAGCCAGAGCCTATCATAAACTTTTGTTTAGAAGCTCAGGTAAATGTCTGTCTGTTGGTGTATAAATAATTATTATTTTTAGAAAAATGCTGCTTCAGTCCATATAATGATATGATGATGAATTGGATTGAATGTACAGAAATGTAATCATGTAAATAGCAGCAAATCTCTGAAGTCAGATGACAACTGTCAAGGAACGATCAACTGCTGCTCTTCTGAGAATCAGAGAAGATAATGCTGAATTAATCAATATTAATAAGTAAGTCATACACGATCAGCATGGGAGCACAGTAAGGAATCTGGGAAATGCACACCCAATGAAGAACAAGTGTTACCAAGTGCAGTTGCACAGTAAGAGGGACTACAGAGTCGAGGGCGTGGCACTATGCAGCCAGTGCCTCTGTTTCAGAGTTTGCACTTCAGAAGAGCTCTGGTCTGCAGTCATGGAAAAAGTGACCATTAGCAGCTGGAGAGCATTTGGTGAGCACCAAGACAATGAATTCTCCTTTAGTTCTATCCAAAATATTTTTTTCCCTCTAAAATCAGTCCAGGATGTTAATCAAAGCATAGTAAGGGGGAATGTGTGGAAGTTCTGTATCAATATGACACTTCTGATCAGAAGAAGATAAATGAAGATAGAGGCTTATGGAGAGAACAAAGGTGCTCTTGGAAGAGATATTGATGATATTTCCAAAACACTTTTATACATTAAGCCTTTCCTTGAAGTCATGGTTTAGCTCTGGTCCTACTTAAGAAGCAAGAGTTAAAAACTGACTGTGACACCTATTATTTCTGCATCTTCAATCTAGTCTTCCATTGTACTGTCTCTGTGCTTCACCAGCAATAGAAACTAGATGCAATTAGCTCACTAAGCTACAAATCCATTTCCTACTGCCTTCCCTTTTATGTTATACAGACAGTCTATTCTCTCTGCTCTGTCAGGTCAACTGCTTTCCAACTAGTATCTTTCCCAAAGATTCATTTCTTGCACCACATTCAGGAAATGAGCCGGCAAGAACAAAAGGAAATAAATTCCTAATCTTGCTGTTCTATGTACTCTCCAAAAGCATCTGTGTACTTACATCTTATGACAGACTGCAACATCTCCCTGGCAGAATTTGCAACATCTGATACAAGTATTACATTAAGGACAAATAGGCACAGGCTGGTTCAGTGTTTCCCACCTGGCTGCACTTGGCCGGTGGTGCTCAGCAGTGTTGCGTCCCTTTCTTGCATGTCAGCAATCTCCCTCTTCTCTCAGAAGTCGCCTGCCAGGTGAGACCTGCCTGCTCCCCCTGCCAACCAGCCACAGCTCCCTACTTCTCTTAGCCATCTTGGCACCATCTTTGCCTCAAACACTGGGTCAGGGAGGTGTAAAGAGGATACCTAAGAAGTGGTATGGCAAACAGTTTAGTAGATGCCTGCCTTTGAGTAGTTTCTCTGTAGAAGCCAAGATTCAATGACATGGACAGTCTCCAAGGTCATACAGCAGACCAATGAATAAGAAGAACTGTAGTAATGAATTCTTGGCTTCCAGCTCCTACTTCATGCAGCTCCAGCATTATATTGCTTCCCTAGTAACAACCTCAGCATCACAGAACATACACACACCAGGCAGCTTAGGCAGTTAAAGACACTGATTGATTTAACAGAAGGTTAGCTTCTGCTAAGTCAAATCACAGCAACTCCTGCTAGATGTCAAGAAGCAATATCAAGTTTTGGATTACCCTCATCTGTTTATGGTCAGATTTTAAACCAAAATGTTCAGTGGTCATTATTTTGGTACATCTTTTAATTTCAAGTTAACTTCAGTGTCTTCAGTTTCATTTATGTCTGTCTCTGAAAAGAGTATATCTCCACTTACTTTAGGTAGTCACAGGAGTGAGGTGTGGAATGATTCTGCCTGGAGAGTCCCATGAAAGCAAAGAAGTCATGTAAACCTCAGGATGATAATTATTTTCAGTTCTCTTGCATATAGGTCAAAAGACCAGCAGCACACTCCCAAGAAATAAAGCATGACAGGAACGTGGTTGCTGCATGGTGCTGGAATCTGCACTGGTGCTCTCCACACACCCAAATGTGGCCAATTCAGATCTCTATCAGTCTGACCCCATGGCACAGCCTTCATAGCTAGGAGGAGGGGATGTTAACCTGATACAGATCTATATATATCTATATTTATGTTTGTGCATGTATTTAAAGTCTCACAAATGTATGTGTCTCTATACACATGCTTTTTCATATGGCATATACAGTAATTTTTACCTTATATAAGATAACAAATGATTCTACAAAATTAAAACTTTTAAAACAAAAAAACTATGATACAAACCCTTATATGGTACTCCTCTATTAAAATGCCCCATTTAATCACAACTATTCAGCCCTTTTAAAAGTGGCAAAACACCTGTGAGACAAGTATTTTTTTTCTTACCAAATGACTGTGCAAGAGTTTCTTTGTATATCTGTTTACTAAATATCTCCCTTAGCAAGCCATCCTTGCCAATACTTAGCACACATGTCATGTACAACATATCTTCTATTCTGAGCACACTAAAAAATGCTAATATCTCATTTGTGGCTGTGGGAGAATGGATGGCATGCTAACTGGTAATAAATATGTGGTGTAACTGGATGCATTAGTATCAAATGAAACTATAAAACAGATTTTCTTATTGCACATTAGAGGAATAGGTATCTAGGCAGGCAGTAAAACAATGATTTTGTATTATTGATAGTATTTCAGTATCCTCCAAGGAAACATGAAGCTTTTGTCTTTTAAAAAACAGGAATTATTTTGTAGATGATATTTAGTAATAAACACATTTATTATCTTTTTATTGACTTAACTTAGGTGTAATTCTGAAATGAAATATGGTAACAAAAGTTTGGTTTTGTTATAGACAGCATGAAAAGCAAAATTATTAATTTAGTAACAGTAATAATTATAATATTATGAAATAACCAAAAATATTCAGGCATTGTATTTCTGGATTTGAGATAAAATTATTTTACAGTATTTATTTACTAAAAGAAAAAACTTTAACTATTTCATTCAACAAAATAGAGTACATCTATTAATACACGTGCAAAACAAAGCCAATTTTTCACAGCAACATTGAAAAATGTAGACTATCCTCCTTCCCTTAAATGAATACATACTTATACAAAAACCTTACTCCTGAGATTTCTGACGGATTCAAATAGAAAACTCATCAGTTTCTGTCATCTTTCACAGTATTTTTGTTGCGTTCCTGCCAGATTTGCTAAGCAGTCGTCTTTACTTCCTAACCCAAGCCTGACCAGCACAGTGTGACTGTGAGCTTAAAAGCATATTGGATACCCATTTATATTCTACTTATTGCTCTACAAAGATTTATGATTTTTCCTCCAATTTCCCTCCAAGGCAGCATGACCATTTTGGAGACAAAGGGAGAAACTAATTTGCCCAGGCTCTCCTGAATCACCTGATTTAAAATCCAGCTCCTCAGTGCAGGACAGCCTCCTCCTTTGTATCCTCTCACAAATTAGAAATGCTTTGGAGGATTGTCCTAAGTAGAAAAAGTCTGATTTTTTTTTCCTGCCTTATGAGTATTTCCCAACCATTTCTCCAAAAGGCAAAGGCAAAAGATGAGCTCAAACAAAACAAAACAAAGCAAAACAAAACAAAATGCCAAGACAACGGAATCCCTGGCAGAAAACCCCAGTAATAACTTCTGTGAATAGCTATGTCACCACAACCGCTTTTGCCTGGTAGTAGCAGCCACCCTGACCACCGCTTGGCTCTTAAATCAGTTTCTTTCTCCTTTCCCTCTTCCTGGAGAAGCTGATCCAAAGGTAGCAACCTCTGTGTGAACCCTGGCATTACAACCACCCTGGCTGTAAATTGAATTGATCCAGAGGGGTATAATTATTCCTCAGTTTGCAATGCAAACGTCCTGAGAATTTTAATTGTCTTATAAAATATTTGCTGGAAGTGACAGCTAGA
This sequence comes from Piaya cayana, assembly GCA_013389865.1. Taxonomy (NCBI): domain Eukaryota; kingdom Metazoa; phylum Chordata; class Aves; order Cuculiformes; family Coccyzidae; genus Piaya; species Piaya cayana. The sequence goes on along the minus strand of WAAB01020994.1, from coordinate 63,208 downwards.
CAAAGGTGTTGATACCATGGCTTGTCCTGTGCTATGTGAAATGTAAGAGCCTGTGGTTCCCTTTGTGTATTATACTTATTTTCATCAATCAAAAGAGGCATTTCATGAAAATACAGTCTATCCTAAAAATGTTTCTCAAAAGAGCAATGATCTTTTAAATGGTATTAAAAAGTTTCTATCACTGATTTTTACAATAATGACAATAATAACAAGATTTTAAATATATTTTTAATTTTTTCCTATTGTTCTATCAATTTAAGATTTTCCATGAATGAAGGACAGACATGAAATTCTTGGTTGATGAAGAAGCAATTGATAAATCATTGGTAAATCATTTAATAACAAATCTTAACTCTCTTAACTCCTAAACTGGAATTTCAGCTTTTGCTAATGAAACATAGAATAAAAAAAATCCCAAATTGAATTGGTTTGAATTGATATGCATAAAAATATTCATTATAGTTTACATGTGATCAACAAAGTGCTATTTAAAGAAGGGTGTACTGTTTATGTGCTAAACAGTGTAAAGAAATGTACAAAGATAAGCCAAACTCCTTCACCAAAGTGCTGTGCAAAGGGACAACACAAAAGTTGTCCCTGTCCTGAGAATATTACAAAACTCCCGTGTGCTCATGAAAAGGAAGATAGAAAGGAATTAGCTAACAAAGTTCAGGGCTAAGCAAGGCAATGGAATACATCATGGGATAGTTAAGCCACTTTGGATTGATGGGCTTGGGGTGTTTTGGGGGGGGCAAATATTTTCCTGTTCTGTCTGCACACTCTCCAGAGAATGTCTAGGCTTTTCCTGTTTTCTAATACAGTGTTACTCTTTATTCTTTAGGCAGGGAATATGCCTCTAAACTGAGGCGGAGTATACACCAGGGTGCTCACTTCTCCTAATAAAGCTAAAAACAATCAGATAATCAAAAGGACATCCTTTGAGTTGGGAGCAGCTCCTTGTATGACAAGGTACTGTGTGGTTCTTGCTCTTGCCAGATGCCAGGGTCAAAACTTAAAAGGCAAGCTGTGCTTTCACCACGTGAAATGGTAAGCTCTTCTTTGGTAGAGTAAGAAGCAGGACAAGAATCACAGAAACACTTTCTTTAATCAAATTAATAGTTTCTGCAGAAAGGCAGGGCTGCTGGTCTACTTATTGACTTCTCTGGCATTACTGCAGCAGATAATTTAATCCAGAGCATCTAACATGATTTGAATCTAAAAAATTCCTTCCACTGAGAAAAAATACACACAAGTAATGGTACAAAGGAACTTTCTATACTGCTACTCCTCTTTGCAACTGGAAAGGCTTTTTTTTATGCTTTTCTGCAATATGTTTCCTGTTGAAAATAGCATTGAATTAGATAATGTAACCGAAAAGACTACTCCTGCCATTATCATATACAACACTATTTCACCAAGCAACAGAAAAGGAACAAAGAAAAGAATTTCCCCCCCCCCAATCTTAAATGCAGCTTTTAAAATGTAATCATTTACAGCGGGAAAACATTTCTCCACAAAGATGAAAGGGATTTCTGAAGGAGAAAGAACTGTTCCCGTCAGTCCGCCAAAGGGATATATGAAACTGAGACTCTGTGAAGTGCCGGGACGAGCCGGGAACCTACCCACAACGCTTCGGGGGCACAAACCCTAGATTTCATGAAGTAAAGCCAGTCAATGGTTGTTAAAATGCCATGCAGACTGATTAGTTTCACTTCTCCAATTTAGAAAGTTACAGTGGAAACAGATACAGAAATACCACAGAGAGTTTCATGGTAAAAAAGCAGCTGTGTAAAAGTAATATACCTATAAAAGGAAGCAAGAACAGAAATGCACATTTTCTTACTATTTCTCCTGTTGTTCAAATAGCCAATATTATGCCACATTCCTCCAAGCAAAGAGTCTGTATCTGCTGAAGTCGGGTAGAAGAGCAAGGGTAGGAGTACTTCCTATTACTTGTCTGTATGAGGTACTGCTATTCATGGAGCTTACTCCACAATGAGTGAAAAAAAAGGTGAAATTTTCCTTTCTTCCCAGAGGAAAGCAAAAAGGCATAGTTAGATGGTATCCTTTGCTCGGTTAACTGAGATTATGAACGCAGGACAAGCCACAAGTAGTTACCTGAATGAAGAATCCAAACTATGGAAGCACAAGAAAACTGGAATTTATGTATATCTACTCCAGTCCTACATAGTCTTTCAAGGTGAGACATATGCTTATTTCATATAATCAAATAGCACACTGCCTTTGATTAGCAAGAATTGCCATCTTTTGCTTATATTCCTAACATCCCATGTGGTATTTTGGGTTGCCAATGAAAATAGAACTATTAGTTCTTGGCACAAAAGCTAGGGTCCCTGGGTCCCTTTTCAGGCTCCTTTTTGAAATACATCAAGCACACATAGCTAGCTTCATGTGACTTTTTGAGAATCACAGGACATATCATTATCTACAGTTTTACCCAGCTTTCTACTATGGTCAAAATGTATTTAACAAAGCAAAGATACAATATCCAATGTCAATGTACGCGGCCCTATGTTGCAGAAAAGACAATTTTGCTTTCAGACTCTTGAAATCAACCCATATTGAAAAGAGGCCATTACCTTTTTTGCACCTTGCTCTTCTTCAACACCATCCCCTATAACAACATACACTACTTTTCTTCCAAATCTTTGAATTATTCGTTCAAAACAACTTTCCTTTCCTGAAAGAAAAAGATCACACTATTCAACATAGGTGGTGGTGGGATGTCATCAAATACACCACTTTTTAGCCCAGATCTCCCCAATGCTTTGAATACATAATTAGAGCTACTGAGAGAGAAGATTCTCTCCTGCAGGACAGTGGATCAAGGGTGACTGCAGCTTTACTCCTGCCATAACAACTGAAGGACAACCTTGCAATCTGCTCTGCGAGACCTTTAGTACACACACAGACATAGATAAAGGACATACGTCCTTTAATACACAGTGGACTGCAATATCAACTTCCTCATCTTCTTCCCTAGTCTGAGACAGATTTCTGGGGGAACTTCCTTACCAGAAGAATTCTCTACTGGCTCTTTACAGCCAATATCCTGAACTGAACAAATTGATTGAATCTGAGTTGAAATTCTAGCTATTTCTCCACAATCTGTGACAAGATTAATCAAAGCTCCTGAAACAGTAGTATCCTGACTTAGAAGGTCACCCAAAAGATTCAGATTTAAATGCCTGTAATCCAATACATTGGCAAGGTGCTTGATCCTGCACTATCATCCATTAATGTGGCTCATTACTTCACCACACAAACCCACAACACGATCCCAGTGCTCCAGTCCTACATGTAGGTACTGAACGGGGAAGCTCCAGGTATTGATACTGGGAAGCCAGAAAGAATGTTTACAGTTGAGTTTTCTCAAATGTCCCCATACTAAAAGATCCCTTCAGTTTGGTCATGGTACATGCTTACCTTCATGTTAACAGCAACCAATAGGAAATTTTTCAAACTAGTTATTTCAGCTACAGAGCAATATCAGTGTAAGAATAAATAGGTTGGAAATTAAAACAAACAAACAAAAAAAGAGGTTTCTAGCCAGCAGAGAAGTCAAACTACTCAATGATGCCCTTTAACAGTAGCACCAACCATAAGAAACCTCTAACACTAAGTAGGTTGAAACAGTGCTTGAAAATTCTGAATCATGACACATTACAAAAATCTCATGTTTTCCTGGGGCAGCTTGTGACTAAATGCAATTTTCCAAGTATACCCCTCTGTCCTGTGTATGTGAAATAACATGTGAATATTTATTAAAACACATTTTAATTAAAATAAGTATTTAAAGTATTATAACCCAAAGTTTTAATTTACTTTAAAGTTTTGACAGACAGTACCGTAATATTTCTATCTATAAAACAGTTTTAAATCTTTTATGGTAATGTTTTCAAATTGTTACATAAAAGTCTTAACTGAGTTTTCTTATAAAAAACAACACCAAACAAAAATAACCTGCCATTTTTTCTTGGCCATTTGAGCTTCCTGTATTACAGATACTTAAGAACACATGAAAATGTTTTCATGTAGCTTAGAATTTTGAGGGAATCTGAGGTCTTATGGACTTCTACATACTCAAAATAACATACTTTATATTGAACCAGAAAACAGAAATAAACATTGGCCTGGCTGAACCTTATTGCAGTCAGTATGAATGAACTTAAATAATTATATTCTGCAGTGATTATTCTTGCTTCTGGTAAATTGTTTATCAAAATTTGCTTCAGAGCGTATGAAAACAGATGGATACAGGGATTGCTTTTAAAGAATTTCTTCTGCTAACCTGGGGAGACTGCAGAGTTATGTACTAATAGCCTGCTAAAAAGCCTTCTCAAATGCTGATTAGCCTCACAGTTTTGAGGAATGATGACAAAACAGCAATTACATTTCATCTTGACAGAGGCTGCAGCAGTGCTATATGAAGCTTTCTGTGACAGATCAGGGCAAATATTTGAAAAGCATTTTTAGGATGTTTTAGAATGAAAAATGTTCCAAGATATCAGGTATTATTAATCTTTCAGTAAATGCATAGAAGAAATAAATATAGACTACAATAACTTTTTATTTAGAATTACAGCTTTGAATGTATCATGACATTATAAAGACAGCTCACCTATTTTAGTTGCACTGTAAATATTTTCTATGGGAAATACAACCCCTAGTCCATATAGCAAGACTTTTGCCAGAGCTGGAATTAGCTGAGTAGTCGTTACGAGAATGTTCACGCAGTTCGTCCTAGGGAAGAAAAAATGCAAACATCCTTTTTTTAAGAAAAACAAAACAGAACAAGGAAAACCTTATTTCTCCTATCAAAATCCCTAACCATTATTATTGCCACTCTCAACAAAATAGTTTTTTTATCACTTTGCAGGGGAGTGAGATACAGAGTGGCATGGTCAGACTAGATCAAGGAATAAGAAGAGGGTACGCCAGGTTCAGTGTTTTGCCCACAGACCAGGGAGGCTCTTCTAGATCATCACCACACATCCTAAAGTTTCCTAAGTCCCTCATACTTTTCATACGCACCTCGAATGAATGAGAGTGAGTGCTTTCAGTGCAAGTGTTAACCAAGAATCCGTCAAAGCTTCAATTTCTGCTCTTAGTTGTAACCAAGCCTCCCTTTTTGCTGGACCAAGAAGACCTGTGGAGCAGATAAGGGCATGTCTGCACTGAAATTCAGTAACGCTCTGTCATTTTCTTCTGCTTTCATTAGCTCAGAGACAATTTTCTGCATATCGCAAACTAAACAGCTTGCTAAACACTACCCCATTAAAAAAGGAACAGAAACCAACAGTTCTTTCTTTTTACTATTTGACTCTATTTGTTATATAATTCAAAGTCACTTGCCTCCAACATTATTTTTGTAGGTGTTATATATTTCTTTTACTCGTCTGTAGCGGAAAGCTAATTTTCTCATCCAGTCCACTCCTCCACGCACTCCTGTAGCGAGGCACAAATTTGCACTGGTGGCAGCTGCGGGAAAGCCATCTGTTCCAAAGTTATAGGTGCTAGTCAGAGATAAGAAAACCCTTAGATTAACAAAAGGCAACAGGCTACATTCAACCACCAGCTTCTCATCCTCCTGGGTTGCAAAGGCTAAGATAACTAAAAAGATAGCAAGCTACTGTAAGCATTACAGCAGTTCATTGCTTTCCCAGGAAGGAACTCGCAAAGCAACGTTTTATCTTGTTCAGTTCTCTTGTACCTTAAATCTTGACCGTTGTCATCTGAAGACACGTCGTCAATGTGAACTTGGTCGCATTCCTAAGGTGACAGAAAGACCTTATAATTTTCTTGATCTTGCAAATCTCAAAAATAAAGTTACAAAAAACTACGAGCAATCTACTCATCAGGCATATTTTCAATTGTGGAAATCAGTAGATGGCAGTCTTGTTAAAACAACTATTTCACCTATTCCTTGTGCTCATTTCTTAGAATAAATGCACATCATCATTAGCTACTACTGTTAAATGGCTTTCGAAAAACACATTTTTGTGTTTAGAAAGGAAAGTGGTTAAAAACAATTAGCATATGTATTCCATAAATGTTCTTGTAGCCTTTCAGGTACCTTAAAACATCATGCTGCTCAAAGCTGACTCAGTCAGTGCATAAGTGTAACTGAAACCAGACATTTTGGTAAATGTAACATATTAGAAAAATTAAACCTGATGCCAACCGCCAATGAAATTATGACCTCTGATTGCTGTTGAGCCACACACCAACACAGCCTGAGGCCAATGTTTCAGAGGAGTGCAGACAAAAAATCTGTTCCTAGTTTGCCATTCATTTGAGAGTTGTGAGTTTCCTTCTCGTTCTTTGGTCTTAGTGCATGAAAGCAGCAAGCAAAGATGAGGAAAATCTGAGCAGAAATAGCAAAAACAAACCATCTTTCCTCAGCAACTCGTATGCATACTAACATGACACATTCAGAATTGTCTTTGTCCATTACTGAATTAAAAATTGTAATGCATGTTGTCTAATAATGAAAAAAACATTACAGTATTACTATTAATTTAACTTTTGGCAGAAAAACAAATAAACCTCTGTCACTCCAGATGAATCTCAATTCAGTGCTTGAAACAATACTGGATTTCAATTATTTTAATAATTTCCCCTTTTCTCTCTTAATGTGAAGTCCTGTAACAAACAGGATCTATTTTAAACATGCAAATACTGCAATCCTTTATTTTTGTATTTCTAGCTTTCCTCTGGACAAATTTTTCTCTCTCCATGGATTTGTGAGGAAGAAAAGGAAGATAGAATTGGAAAGAAACTCAAACCAGCTGTTCCCTAACAGAATTAAAATCATGACCCTCAACCCTTTTTCTAAAACTTCTATTTTCCAGCGAACCCTCTCCCAGCAAGCAGCAAGCTCCAAGGAGGAAAAGACTTTGACCTTGTAACCTTCTCCTCCTCTCCTGAGGTCAACAATCTCAGATAAGAAAAAAAGCTGAAGAAGTCTAGTTGGCCTCACATGATGGCTGTGGATTCAAGATTTTTAAAAACATACATCTATGAAAAATTCCTAAGAAAGTTTTCAAATGTTTTTAAAAAACAAGGTGTGGTCTTTTGCACTTGCATAACATACACTTACTCTTACTCCAATACATACTCTTTTGTATCTTACACATAGGTAGCTTCTGCTAGAGAGAGAGGTAAGAGGAACAACCAGCATAAGAAAGACAGTACTATATTTGCCCATTTTTAACCATCATATAGCGAATTTCCTCCCATGGCAGACAAAATGTATTAGGTGTACAGACAGAGCTAAAACTACAAGTGTGAACATGTTGTCAGGCCTTCAAAATCAACCTGGCAGAAAAAAAAAAGCAAAACAATGGAAGCTTCTTCAGCAAGTTAGCAAATTCACAGAAATCACGCTTTTTGTTTAAAACTGAAAGGAATCGTCCACCTAAATACCTGTGAAGTTAATGATTCAAATATGAACCATGCATAACCTAATGAAGGGACACCCTCCTGCACCTGTGAGTTTTCCATGGTAGTTACTCTGCTACTGCTCAGTGACTTCTCGAAGTCTCCATGGACAGAAAACTTAAGCTTGTGTTGTCAATGTAGTAGGGAAAATTATCAAGTCAATAACCTCCTCTCCTTGGAAACTATTAACAGCAACTCAAACAAGTTGCTGGAGAAGAGAACAGAAATAGGAAAAAGAAACACTTTTTCTACAGTGACCACAAAACTGAAGGAAGGAGTAGAAGATCAGCTTCTCACAGGAGTGGCTGAAAGAAGGAATAACTCAAAGTATTTCCAAATTTGGCTCCCTCAGGCAGAAAAGATGACACCACTAAATCTTAGATCCCATAGCTAGAGAGTACATGAGGGCCTGGAGTTTTAATTCATCCTGGAAGGTCTTGGGACCATCACACACCCTGGGACATCACAGGTGCTCTCCTCTTTTGTCTAACCATCTGCTTGGTAGGTAGAAAGTGAGAACTGAAATGATATATTAGACATAGAAATCCTGGTGTCAAAATAAAGAGGGAGTTTGAAGAGGAAAACCCAGAAAAGAAATCAGAGACTAAAAATCGTTGGGGTAGAGGTACAGAAAAAGTAAGTACACAAAGTGATGAAAAGGTCATAAACATGATAAATTTCAGGTGAAAAACTGAACATAATGGAGAGAGATAGTGTCATCTTTTGTCAAGAATAAAAGAAGAAAGGGAATAAAGCAAAATTAAAGCATAAGAGATATATGGAAAGGATTAGAGACCACTATGATTGACACTTTTGTCATAAGCAAAGAAAGGTCACAAACAATGTATGGTTATTTGTTCCTGTTGAGTGGCAGGACACAGCATTGAGGCTAAATGTGAGCTTTGAGTGCCAGGTATTTTTTCACACTACCTGACTTGGGCTTTGGGCTGATTAGCCATGGGTGAATCTTCCAAGCCCCAAGCAGGGAAGGAAAACCACTCATTTAGCAATTGCTTTTTTAGCAGTAAAGTTGTTTAGGAATACCTCTTCAAAGAAGACAAGAAGAAAGAAGCCCACCACTCATTAATTGGGTCCAAAGTTCTTTCAGAACATCTTTTCACCTGCTTGCTTTCATAAAGCATAGAATAATACAATGGTTTGAGTTGGAAGGGACCTTAAAGATCATCTAATTCCAACCCCCCTGCCATGGGCAGGGACACCTCCCACTAGACCAGGCTGCCCAAGGCCCCATCCAGCCTGGCCTTGAACACTTCCAGGGATGGAGCAGCCACAGCTTCCCTGGGCAACCTGTGCCAGAGCCTCACCACCCTCAATGGGAAGAACTTCCTCCTCATGTCTAGTCTAAATCTTCCCCTCTTCAATTTATAGTCAATCCCCCTAGTCCTATCACTACATGCCTTTTGCGTGGAGTATTTTGTTTGTGGGCAAAGGCTACCTGAGACAGTGTTCAGCCCCCTGATTAGTTATAAGCAAGCACCCACACATTCAACATACTAAAAGTAGCAGTTTACTCAAAATGCACCATAATCAGGGCTATGATAAAACAAAGCTTGGTGCTGACCAAAAAATGAAGTATGCACTTCCAACCAGTACATTTTTGCAAATATATACTTTAATAAAAATACCAAGACTCAAATCCTCAAGTACTTACTGAAAAAGCTTCTGTGACAAGAGTCAACGTCAAGCTAAACAGTCATTCAGAAAAAGATAGAAACCAAAATCTGGTTTGTTTGCAGGCTTACTATTTTGAACTTCTACTGACATATTTGACACTTCTGTAAAATTTTCATAGGAAATACAGTACTAGTATTCTCCCCCTAATTTCTCTGACAAAGTGATATCTGAAATTAATGTTGAAAGTCCCTGTAGAAAAACTATAAATACATGTAGTTTATGTAGATATATTTTATTATAATAAAATCAGTTTAGCAGTTAGTTCCAAAGCAGAAGATTAAAATTGTTGGATTCTCTTTTAAAACAGGCTGAATTGGCAAGTAAGGAGCAAAATATCCTGTGGTTTATGTATAAAGATTATGCAGCAAGCTGTGTTTTGTTCCTAAAGGTGTTGACCTTGCAACTGTAGCTTATCCAGTTTGAAATCTTCATGAAGAACTACAAGTGATGACATGTTTGCACTGAAGGTTTGGATTTCAGTCAGGCTGAGATGCAGCTCTGCAATTTGGGATCAATCCCTGGAAAGCAAAATGCACTTCAGGGATAAAACTTTCATAAGGAAAAAGCAACTTAGGCATCTAAACTCTGTTCTCATATAGGTCTTGTAAACTGCACTGATTTTAATGAAACCCTTGCCAAAGTGCTTAATTCACATTTGTAAATGAAATTTGGGCTACTAAATACACAAAAACTTTAAAAGACCTTATTCATGGTGCTCCATGCATGTTCTGTGTATAAGAGACAGACATGGGATAGAACAGGTATTCACAAAGGGTAATTCTGTCTAGGGAAGTGATGCCCCTTTGATTCAGAATCTCTGCTGCAGATCCTTTGCAGTCGTGGCCAGCAATCATATGGTAAGTTTGTCAGAAGCCTGGAGCAGCTGTTTTTATTTGGCTGGTTTTCTGTGTGATCAGCACACCAGCTCGACAGCCTCTGTGGGAAATGGCAGGAGAGTGAGGCTGGGTGGTGAGAGAAGGACTGGTCCTCTGGCAGCAGCCTGGCAGCTGTGCAAGGCAGTACCCTGAGAGCTATGTCAAATGCCATCTAGAAACCGGGGAGGTTTGGTTGAAAGTCTTCATGGAGAATTACATTTTTAGAAAAAATTTGAGGCAGAGAGAAAATCTGTCTTCTGTAAAGGGAAAACACAAGTGTCTTCAGCTCAGGAACATCAGCACAGTAGACAGTAAGCTGAGAAAGATAGAAGGATCTAAAAGCCTGCAGGAAGGAGATTCCAGGAAAAGCTGATGTCAAGGGACAGAAAGGAGACATTTCCTATAGACCTTTAAAGTCCAAGTTTGGATAAGAAAGGATGCCAGGATAGGTGATTTAAAACATTAGTAACATGCTCAAAGATATAATGTTAATGTTGATACTGGGGGTTGTCTATGGCCTTCCAAATTAGCTGAAGGGAAAATGAGTTTCAGCGTCTGTAACTTAGCAAATCTACCTGTAGTAGTTTAAGAAGCTACTGTTCATGCTGTCCTTTTCTGTTCTCTTGTACAGCTGGCTTATACGGATGCATGCATTTGCGGTCCTCAGACCTTTCAAGTGACACAACTCGTAGCTTAGCTTAAACTAAATCTCCTCCAGCACGTCAATTAAACCAACAGACATTGCATGGAGTAAGTGAGACTTGTTTCTATGTTCTCTTCCATCAGTTCAGCTTTGGGGCTTGCAGCAGCAGCAGGTCCTTGCTTGCAGGAGCGCAGTAAAACGGCTGCAATCATTTGCTAAGTGAAAATATGTCTCCAGTGAAACACAGTAAGCCAAAGAAAAACAATTGAAAATGAAGGACTAGATGTCTAGCCTAAGACTTGCACATGGAAAGCTTGTGCCTTCTCCCCCCTCCATTCCCAAAGCATCTGCTAACTTCTTCCTGCTAACTTTCCCTCCTTTTCTTTTCTGTTTTTGCATGACAAGCCAAAAACTCCCAGAGATGCTGCAGTCATCATTCACAGCTCTTAAAATGCCTGGACCTATGTAATCCTCTGGAATCATTCCTTTAAACTAACTTATGATCTTTATAAAGATTCATATGCAAAGCATTAAGTTATGGCAGAAATGTTCTGCAAATACTTATATTACTTTGCTCCTTCGCTACCACCCGTCAAGTTGTGCACTTCAGCCATAATTATGTAAAATATGCCTCACTACTCAACTTACTGTAGGAAAATTAATAATAAAACCAGGAGATTAAGGAGGTTACAAGAGTTCCTCTTATCTGTGCCAATACCACAAGACAAATGGAGTGATGTAACGGCTAGCACACTGATCATCCACATTTCTGTGTTACAAAACTAACAAAAATAAATCTAATAATTTTGCTGTCTTTAAATCAACACTGAATGTAAGATAACTCTGGACAAGATTGCATACTATGAAAAGGAATAACATGAATCATATTATGAATATAAGCTCAGAGGATGCTTAAGTATTACAGTCCCAAATCTGCTGATTATAGCTAAAATTCATTTCCACATTTGGTTAATCTTAATTTACCGTGAGAAAACTAACAACATGCTGTCAACTAATTGTTTCAATACCTTAGTCTGTGAAGTCAAATGGGGGGGGGAAGCTAACAACCACCCTTCAGAACAAGCTATTTTCATTTTGCCTTTACATCAGCGTGCCCATTGAGACAGTCTGGAAGCTGGCCAACTCGCAGGAAATGATTGCTGGGATTCTCTGTTCCTCTCATATCTGTCATTATGCAATTATATCCACTGCTTCATTTTCCCTACTGAACAGCAGAGAAACCTGGTCACGTACATGTGAGAACAGATCTGGCAAAACAAGTTATAGCTCCAGTCCTTTACAAATATGCTGTATCAGAAACAACCTTAATTTAAAAAAAAAATATTCTAGTGTACACGGCTGTGGTTTTTATGCAGCTTTTTATGACAGCAGTACCCCTGTTTATATCTTTTCCAGAATGAAGATATATACCTTTTAAGATATATATCCTTTCAGATTATTATTTGCTCCACAAATACTCACCACTTCCCTAAGTCATCACAATGTTCTTTGGGAAACACAGGCTGACAGATTGTCAAGGAATGTTTTTTCCAAGGAACAATTGTATATTCCAAGGCTAATTTTTTAATTACAATTTTTCTTCATAAATCTGTTGATTTCTACAACTTTCTACTTAAAGCTGTGATTGTTTTCCTGCAATATAAAAAAGCAGATTGCTCCAACTACTCTCTACTCCAATTTTAGAAAAAAATGTGCAAGGACCCCAATATTATTTAAAAGTAGTTATTAAACTTTACAAGTAAATCTCTGGGTTTTACTTGACTAGGAGGACAGCATAACCTCTAGAATACAAAAGCTAGAAAATTGACATTACATAGAAAACCACACCTATACCCTGTATATATGATGATCTTCCAACCCAAACCATTCTATGATATATGTGTATGGCCTGTTGCAAATGCTCCTCTACAGTACTTGCTAAATACACAAAAATCTCTGCACTTCCTTTCAAGCCAAGGCAATAAAGGCTGTAGTGCTGAACTTCCAAACCCGTCATTGCAGAGTGCCTGTTAACATACAGCACAAATCCATGTGAAAAAGCAGAGACTACGGTTCGCAGGTTCTCAATACTTGCACTCAATTGGCAGGACCTGTCATCTCTGTCTAGCCTGCACTTTGTGACCCTAACATTTTCTCTTCTTTCCCACTACAATTACTTGGCTCTGAAGAAAAAAGGTGCAGATTACCTGTGGGTCAGGCACAGGATATCAAGAACAAAGAGAGTTCTTGAAATCCACTTCATTCTGTCTGCCAATTTGTGGATGAACAGTTAAGGAATTAAAACAGGCTGTAAAGGCTTCCAAAACACTCCCATTTTAAAGTTTAAACTATAAAGAGGAGCTTCCAGTGTAAAAAAATCCTAATAAATCACAACAGAACCCCAAAACTCACCTTGTGCTGTTAAAACAGTACATTGAAACAAAAAAAAAAAATTTGAAGCTATTAGCTATACAAATTGTATTAACTATTAGTTATTATAAACACTGAAGACTAAGAGCTAAAATTATTTAACAAACTAATTTTCATAGCCAGTGACTTCAGAGTGCTCTCCTGCACTAAACATGTAACCCTTTTAAAACGCACAATGGATGCCATTCTTTTCTGATAAGTGATTAATAACCTATTTTGCTTGCTTACACAAAGTGCATTTGGACTAAATTTGATACTCCTAAAGTAAACAGTGTTTGTTCCAAACAAAATACAGATTTTATTTTGCAGCTTTTGTTTACTGAAGTAACTGTACTAAAATCAAGGTTTACATTTTCATTTCAGCTGCAGCTTGTAACTTGAAGAATCCAATTTAAAAGAAAACATGACCTAGAGAAGTATCTATACAGAACAGTAACATGACAGTTACATTCCAACAGTACAAGAAAGCTCTATTTTTCTAGTTGTCTTCACCTTCTAGGTGTCAAAAAGAAGATATTTCAAGAACTGACAGTGTCTCAGTATATATTACTCAATACATTGGAAACTTTCTATTGAAAAAGAAGACCAAAATGCAAAACAATGCTTCTAGCACCAGGTCAACAGATCTCAGGACACAGTAAATGCAGTTCTTCAAATCCCAGAGCCTTCTCACCTGTTTTAGGGTTTAATTTTTTTTTTTTAATTCCAGATCAGAGATATTCCCTATCATTCTGAATATGCTCATTACATTCCAGTTGTTCAGAAAAGACAAAAGATAACAATATTCTATTTCTGTAATGTATGATCTTCCTCTGGGAAGTGTTTTGGAGTGCCTCTCTAACAACCAATTCTTCCTACAACTCTGACAAAATAACTGGTTTTTTTATTTCTGTATATTTTGCAGGAAAAGAGAAGGGAAGAGGAGGGTGGAAAGGAGAAAGGAAAACGACGGTGTCAGAGAAAGTATTTTACCTATAAATAGAAATGGCTAGGAGTGACTCAAGCGTTCTGTTTAAAGAGTCTGTCTCACCCCTGGAAAGGACAGTGTTAAGTTCAAAATGTCAAATTCACTTCATTTTAAAAGTTCAGCACTTCACATTGTAAATACCTTCTTTACAACATGATTCATGTTATCTGTGGGTATACACTTTTGTAAAAAGAAAAAAATTCTATGACTAATGAAAGCCAGTGAAAATAAAATATGAATGTGTTTAAAGCAGTAACAAAAGCCATGAACCTGGTGAACATGTCATGAATTATTCCCAAATGTATTAACTTGAAAGTGTACTTCTAGGAACATACGTGTTTTAATGAAACAATGTACTAAAGGTTGTTCATATCTATTTAAATTTTAATCAGTATCAGAATTAAACTTATAGAAAAACGAGTTTTTTCATAAAAGCCTGAAAACAACATTTCATATCTCAGAAAATGAGAGTGCTCTCATGGTTCACCTGGAAATTTTCATAGAAAAAGATGTAAGGTCTAGTTCTATGCAACCAACTCGTTTAAACATGATGTAGATCACCTTCTAAATTCATGCATTTGAATGGAAGCTACAATGCTTTGGGCTAGAGAGTCTCCCATCTTTGTCATTATCTGCTAATGGGACAAAGGGAATACAATTCTCTCTGATAACCTTGCCAGTACAAACACTGAAAACTGGACAGCTTGAAGACTTTTGCACAACATTCTGCATTTTTCTTCCTCCTTTTCTTTCCACCCCTCTCAATGTTGTGGGGCAGATGTTGAGCCCTACACTGCTGCTCAGCAGCAGAAGTAGAGAGTGAGCAGTGAGGCACTGCTGCCTTGCCCAGCTGGAGCAGAAGACAACTACCTACTTTGCCAGAGTTCTAGTAGTGCCAATAGGTTAGGCAAGAGTTTTTGTGCTACTTTACAGTCTTACATTTAGAGAAAGGGAGAAGAAACAGGAAGGCAAATAAAGTGATGTTACAAGCCTGGGAGGCTCTTGAGATTTTCAGCTGAGCTGTATGTGTACAAAGATTAATCCACCCGATTTTCTTGATAAAAGGAAATCATATGGGATCTATTTTCAGTGGCACCTAGTATGAAGGTACTCCTTACTGGCCACATGAAAGAAGTTAAGTGGTTAATAAGATGCATAAGCCTATAGGAATGATCATCTCAAGTAAGCTAAAGTGGTATTTGTTATTCTTTGTAACTCTAACACTCTTGAACCACACCAACACATTCTACAACAAACAGGCATCATGCATTTTGGATGGCTTGAAGCTGTTAGCCGGGTTTTGCACACACCAGCAAAGCCACAGTTCTGCCTATGAATAAAGACTTTGTTTTGCATTTCTGTTCATTTACCTCCAGCTATGTGTGCGGTGTAATTTAGTCCTACATTCATCAAGCGGAACTCCATAAGCTTTCTGCAAGTTATGCACGGTCTTAGTATCATTTAGATGAGAGACTATTCCCAGTCATCCCCTCATATACGTATCAGGGAAGATGCCTTACTATGATTTGTATTGCCTTTCCTTTCTTTCCTTCCTTCCTGCAATGAAACTGGACCACTCCTGTGGAAAACTAAATGCAAATACAATGTGCAAAAAAACCTGCTGTGATGCCTGCTGGAAGGTTGATGGGTTTACTGGAAAGTGAACTCTCCTGCTTTTCATAGGACGTAAAGTCCCTTAAAAATTAGATGTCCAAATAAATGTAGTGCTGTAAAAATGGGGGGGAGGGGGGAAAAGCTTTTGGAATAATCCTATTCTGCTTTCCCAAACCTCTCTGTTGCTGAGAACAAACTATCAAAAGTTAAATCAGAGGCTTCTCATAAAACATACCTAGACACAGTCTGGTCAGGAGGTTCCCATTACAGACATTACAATCAGCAGGAGGAGGTGAACTCTTACTTCCATCAAATGAGAAAAGGCATTTTTGAATAGCTATTCCTCTGTTCCTCTGTAGGGCCCTGGATGACTTTACTTTGGATCCCCAGGGATTAGTTCTGCTGCCATCCTTATGGAATCTGGGGGTGAGAGGCAGATAATATAGCCAGCTCTGTCTGAAATTTCCCTCTCCGTGCAATCACCCCTAGTATCTCACCAGGAATAAGGCTAATTCAACAGATGTTCCTGTAACTGCCTTTTTTTTTTTTTTTGAGTTTGATGATCCAGAATTCTATTTTCAGTTTGTTCTAAAGTCCTTTCTACCTGGCTTTGTAAGAAATGACTACAGTTGTTTCTTATTCAATGTCCAGCTAACCAATTAGAAAGTAAAGGGCTAAAGGTTTGCTGAAACTTTCCAGGACTCATCTTCCAATCACGAACAAATCAGACTAAGTCTGCCAAAACCAGATAGGTATTGCAAGGAAAATAGGTATTTCTCACAGCAGCAGAACCAGACTAAGTGGTCTAAACATGAACTGCCCACTGTTCATTGCTAAAAGAAGGTCATCTGGGAAACCCCATCTCTTTATGAAAACCTGGACTGCTATATTCACAATTTTTATATTATCAGCAATAAATACTCACATGGCTAATATGTATGATTGCATTCAACAATCACCAAGATCTGACTCTGCTGCCAGCTGCATCTTTAACACGATGCATTTTTGAAAATTATTTTCAAACAAAAAGTATTTCTTTCACAGACCAGTTTTAAAATATTTCCAGTGAAGAAATATTTCTTAGAATATTAAAGAATGCACATGCTATTTTTGTGGTTTGAGAGAATGTGAAATGTAATATTCTTATGGAATTTATTTTCTTTGGGATCATCTTAGTCAATATTTACTTTTGGGTCAGTAAACAAACCCCTTTACCTCAAGAGAGGTTAACCTCCACCTATCAACAACACTGTTGCTCTGTATTGGAAAATTTATTTTTTCTTCCTGGCATTGGCACAGTTAGGTTGATTTTCTTCCTTGCTGCTACATCACTGGTGATTCCAGCACAAACAATGAAATTCATGTTATAATACTACAGGAAGGTCTTGCAATACTTCAAGACGAGGTCACAAATAAAATGTTTTAAGTACTTATATATGAGGGAAACAAAGAGCAGGAAGTACTTAAAGCTGCCACCTTTTTCTTCTTAGACAGCTGCTACATGTTGCTTTTAAAAAAAAAATCAAAGTAGTATCAAGGCCCTCCATCCTCCAAAATTTTTCAAATTCACTGATCAAACAATTAAAACTCATAAAGTTGCTGTATGGTTTGAGAAGGATTATTAAATTCTATGTAACTTTACTCCTCATCTTGAATGGAAGAGAATACCACTCTAACAGCAGATGCAGAATTAATCACTGGTCTAATCTTTTAAGCATTCTGAAAGCTTATCACAAACCAAACCTAAATGCAGTAACTGTTAATACCAAATAAGATCATTAATATATTTATGCATTCTCCATCACATTTTCCTTCTCATATTATTTCTGAAACATAACAAAAAAAGATGGACAAAATATGTAACTATTATACCTAATAATTATAGATTAATAGTAGAATTTAATCAAAGGAGAAAACTTTTCTCTTTTCTTCTGAATTATTTTAATTCATACCTACCAATATTTTACAATATCTCAAGGACAATGTCGTAACTTTGCAGTAATTTTACTGATTTCTGAAGCACTATTTCACACCTTTGCAACTGAAAGCCTAGAAGTCTCACTAACTTTATAGACAAGAGAAATGGGAGCTATTAAATGGTACACAAAATCACAAGTAACTTGTTTTGGAACAGCAGTACTTAGAGGAGCAAGACTGATTTACTGTTGTTCTGATTTCTTCTTTTTCAATGGGTTATCCCATCATTTTGTAAACACAATTTGTCACCAACACTAGCCAGAGTTCTCTGTAACTACCTTTTGCCTTTCTTTCAGATCTGTTATCCCTGCTGAGAGAATCTACTACAGAAGAATTTTTCATACTGACACCAACTGTAGTCTTGCTGTGAATTACCACATTCCCATAAAAATCATTCCATTTATTTCAAAGTTGTTGGCAGACCATAGGAATAATAGTCAACTCAGGAAACCTTTTATCCTGAAATCGCATAGCTTAACCCTTTGTATGACTGTATGAAGTTTCTACATAAAAGCTGTATTACCACACTGCTGATTTAATACTTTAGTAGAAGGATTTTCATTGTTGGCAAGTTTTAAAAATTATTTTTTCTAAGTACTTCTTTTAATTGAAAAGAAAAGACTGAATGGAAATCAATCAAACAGTATTCAGGGTTTTTTTCATACACAATGTTGTGATTAAAATTACAGTATCCATCCCAACACATGAAATAATACATTAGCATAAATGCTTGAGTGTGGTTTTGATTATAAACTAAAAATTAACAATCATATGGAACTTTATTCCCTCTCTATTTTGCTTATCTTCCTACGGTAAAGAAAAACATATTAATTTACATTATAATGGAACAATTAGAAAAAACTTATTTGCTTTATAACCTTTTGTGGAAGATACTTCTGTCAGTCATTTTATCTGATTTGCTAAACACCAAACTAGTGGAGGTTAGGTTCAGGAAAGAGACATTAGTTTTGTTAGTCAGTCCTCTTGACAGTTTGGGAGTCAGAGGTTGCTTGTATTCAAATCTCTGTTTGACTTTATTAAAGTGACGGAACAAAAAACCCCCAGTGTGTGTTTTCAGTGTCTTTTTTGTTCTATTCATCAAACCTTATTTGTACGTAATTATGGCTTGATTTATGTTTTATTCATGCGACCATAATGAGATGTTTTGGACTTGTAAATGTATCTTTAAGAGAAATATACACATTTGTTCTAATAAATGAACTGAAATATTTGACTCGTGTTTTAAAACTTCTTAGTGAAAGAAAATTCTTAGAAAATCTCTTACTTGAGTTACAACTGCTGCTACAACTGGTTCCCCTCCTTGCCTACCAATGTTATTGAAGACATTATTCCCCCGTGTATCCATACTTTACATTTGCAATGCAAGTTATACAAATATGCAGAAGAAAAAGAGGATTCACTGACTGAAGTAATTTTCTACAGTTCAGAAAGGATCATTTTTTTAGATATAGCTGATCTTTCTCATGGCAATAATATTTCAGCTGAGTTCAGTACTTATCTCAGCAGCCTGTACTCTGCTGTCAGTGAACATGTAAGAACTATCATCTCCAAAATGCATAGTGCTGCATGTAATGTTCAGAAGTGCCTGGATTGCCCTGTTGTGACTGGACAAGGATCTTTACGAAAAAAACCCCAATGACCAAATACTCCGTTCGTTCAATACCTCATTGTTTCTTTTGTTAAGCTTTTTCATTTACACTTTTTAAAATTCTCATTAAATCCTCATGCTTTAACAGCACACATTAAGATCATTAGCCACCACAGAATCACCCAGCTTCTTGACAATGTCTAAAGACAAATCTAAAAAATGCAATTAACAGCAGTCAATTTTTACTTTAAAACACAGAAAAATAAAAGTGATACTGCAACAAGTAAAGAAATAATCCTCTCCCCCTTTCTTTAAAGTTTCATTAGACCATTGAACTGGATGAAATTCAGATAAAGGCCTTATTGTAACCACACTGAAACAGTAGAAATCTCTGGAGACCATGAAACTCAAACATTTTGGGCACCAACTTGAAGCACTCCTTTTATACTTTTAAAACAAGCTGAACGGAAGACACTTTGTATTTTTTCTCCCTGTAGCAACATTTTAACAATTCCTACAAGTTTCAGCACAAATAGATCTGTTTACAATACATGTGCATGCATTTTATCTTAAAATTTAAACTACAGTCATAGCAATTACATGTAACCACATCAGCACAATCAGATGTGCTCTCAACATAACAGAAAACTTCACTGATAACATTTTAAATTCATCATAAAATCAAATCTAGGCTGAAGAGGTTGATAGAAATTACCTACTATACATACTGCTAAGATGCTTCTGCTGTGGTTTCAATCTTTGTACTTATGTGAGGATTGACTAATGTGCCCTCATCTTGCAAAAAGGCATGTAAGGATAACACTTAGTCTTGCCTAGCTTTCCTAAACCAAAAGGTACATCATTTTCTGACACTAATCCATTTAAAACACCAACCAGAATAATGCAAATCAGAGGTCTGTGGTTTAAGATGGTACCCAAATCAACAAGAAAAGAATTAAAAAAAATATGTGCAATCGCGTTTTCTTAAGTTTATCTTCTGGGTTTTGCATTGGAAGAGTCCAATGAGGAAAAAAAAATGGTTTGCCTCAAGGTTGTGGAATCAGCACAAATTAAATGCATTACATAAACAGAAAGAGTAGGCTGGGAATGATATTTGAGTGCAAATTAATGTTGATCTTAGCTGGAATAACTTGCACCCTTCAGCACTTGCAGCTGCACCAGGGACTTAACCGGCTGTATAAGATTTTACACATGTGTCAGTTTAATCAGAGACCAAACCACAAAATCTACAGCTCAGGAATGTTACTGAATTTGTAGAACTTTTTAAATGTTTAAGTTATAAACTAATAATTAATTACTTAGGAAACTAACTAATGCGTTATGAATGAGTCACAACTACAGTACAGACATCTGTAGCAGCAGACAGGCTTTTATTCAGTGTCTTTCATAATATTTAAAGAAAATGTAAAAAAACATTTTGTTCACACCAATTCAGTGAGATATTAAAACCCAAAGAGAAGCCTTTATACACAATAATAAATAGAAAACAATACATTAATTACTATCAATATTAACTGCTGTTACCATTAGTATCAACTATTTACTCATTCACTTGGCATCACTGTTCTATTACTTCAGACTTATGGGATAATTTAAACAACAAAAAGAGCCTATTCAAATCTGAAATGACAATTTTGGCACTTAAAGGCCTTTAGGATGGATCATATAATTGCCTAGTTTTGTATCTCACACGCTTAACCATCAATTAGTGTATCACATCCATGCGTACAGCATTATGTGTTGGCATAAGAGCTCTGTGGCATGTATCAGGGACTTTGCAACCATACAAAAGTAAGTATTCATTAAAGGCAGGTGTTTATATCTATCAGCAATATAACATAAGCCAGTGTTTTGAAATCTGCTAACGGATTGACAGTAAAAGCATGAAAATAAACTGCAAACTTCTTAGTCTCTTAAATTTCTTACAGTGAGTTTTGCACATCTGAATTTCCATCAAGCCTTAGATATCTTTTTTGAAAAACAGTATTGCTTCATTATTGTTTTTAAGTAAATTTTCAAAGTAGTGTCTCATTGTCATTCGTTATAC
The DNA here is from genome assembly GCA_013389865.1 of Piaya cayana. NCBI lineage: Eukaryota > Metazoa > Chordata > Aves > Cuculiformes > Coccyzidae > Piaya > Piaya cayana. Next base: position 41,866 of record WAAB01020994.1, on the reverse strand, counting down.
AGCAATTTTTACATTACCCTTCAGAGCCAGTCACTGCGGAAAAACACTAAGGCTTCTGTTGCATCTAAGCCTACTATACCTGGGGTAGATCTGTGATTCCAGTAATAGACCCTGTGTATACACTGCCTTGCTGCAGATATTACAATGACTTCCATGTACTTTACTGATGCCATTCAATACGTTATCTCCTGTACCGGCCAATTCTAAAATCTGATATTTCAGGCTATGCAGAACCTAGCTGTAATGCACAGGTACAATGATGACCAAGAAAAGCATGCTGGCATTTGGTACTTTATATCCTGGGAAGGGAACAAGAACTTGAATTCTGTCACAGGAAGGAACACCTTGAAATTTTCAATTTGGGAGAATATGTAGAAAAAAAACCCATGATTTTTTATCTGACAGAAATTACTTCAGGGTATTGTCTTGGAGATGAGTTTAATACCATTATCACAAACCAGTTTTCACTATCATGTATCCCACTGATGAATGGGATACCATCCAGAGGGATCTTGATGAGTTTGAGGATTGGGCCAGTACGAAACTCATGAAGTTCAATAAAGTGTAAGGTCCTGTACCCAGGCTGGGACGATTATCTGTATTGTATAGGCTGGGTGGTGAACTGATTGACAGCAGCCCTGCAGAGGACTTGGGGGTACTAGCGGATGAAAAAAATTGGATGTGAGGCAGTAAGGTGTGTTTGCAGCCCACAAAGTTAGCCGTATCTTGGGTTGCATAAAAAGCACTGTCACCATGTCAAGGGAGNGGAAGGCCACAAAAGGAATCAGAGGGCTGGAACTTCTCACCTATGAAGAAAGGCTGAGAGAATTGCAGTTGTTCAGCTTGGAGATGAGAGGGCTCCAGAGAAACCTTATTGTGGCTTTCCAATAAATAAAGGGGTCCTATAAGAAAGATGGGGACAGACATTTTAAACAAGGTCTGTAGCAATAGGGCAAGTGGTAAGNTGAAGGCTATCCCTGCTCACCGCAGGGAGGCTGGCCAAGATGATTCTTCAGGTTCCTTCCAACCCAAACCTTTCTATAAAATGTAATTTACTATACTGAGCAATGTGCATGTATTTCTTCAAAAAGCATGCCTGCTTACTATTTAACTTATTTGGACTACAGCAAAATCCCAAACAGAAGCCATAGAATTGAACAGTAGAATAGAAGGAGTTCATTCCAGTTATGTACACAAGTATAGATACCTGAAACACTACAAGGATCAGTGATATTTGACACCCTTCTGCTCTAAATGCTGGGGTGTTTTTTTAACCTGTGTTTTTTTAAAAAACAGAATTTACTTGAAATGTATGAATAACTCAGACTGCAACTGTTACAGCTTACAAAAATAATAAAAAAAGAGACATTAATAAATAAAATGGAAAATTGGGAAGTTTTTTGGATGACTATTTGCAATGCTTTTTTGTCCTTTCTTTTAAAAAAAAAAGTTGCTTGAATACACGTTTTCTAATTTGTTGGCAGAGAGAGCGTTCATGCCAGAATGTTCCTTAAGAGTGAGACATTAAGGAGAACAAGCTGAAGCATTATTAGAAAGCCAACTACAACTGTACAGAATAAAAAATATCACAAGCACCACACCTGGCCATCTGTTTTCCCTCTTAAGTACTTTATTACAGAATTATCATCCTTGTATCAGTAAATACTACCCTTTTCACCGTCATCCCTATCTGTAGATAAGCACACTAAGGCACAGCGATCAGGAATTACAAAGTAGTGGAAATCATAAAGAACGGACCTTGTGTCACTTCATTCTACACAAGTATTTATGTAAAGTTAAGTGCACCAGACAACTGATTAGTACATAATGCCAGCAAAGGCTTCCCCTGTAAATGTTCAGAGCTTCAAGAACAGCTTCAGGCACAGAACAATCTTGATCTGATTTTTATTATGCAGAGAAGCTGAGTAAGCTTTTCTCTCTGGTAATCCCATTTTCACAATCTTTCTCCTCCAGCTTCGTGGTCTGCCTATGTCTCTGCAGCTCCCGCAAGTCCTATCAATGACTATGGACCTTTGCGGACCTCTGTACAGCTTCGTTAAGTTTAAATCTAGGCAACATCTTACCTGCCACACCTACTCAAAGCTGGCTCTACATTTCCACAAAGTGTGAGAGAATAAATGATGGACTCCGACACTGCTAACAGCGGCCAACCTGCTCTCCTGGCTTGCTCAAAGCCTGCACTTAAGGGCTGGCTTGCATCCAAGCAGTTCTCTTGCTAGATTACTTGAGTCCAGGACCAGATGTGCTAAAATGTTTTCAGAAAGAAGAGCATGGTTCTTTGAGTCGTGCAGTAACCTGCACACAATAAGTCTGCTGAATGCTATTATTCAATAATGTGTATATCATAATGCCTATGATTCCAAATAATGCTTCAGAGTGCTACTGTGCTAAATCCTTAGGCTGATGAAAAGAATATATGTCCCTGTCATGAAGAGAATGTCTTCTTCAGGCCCAGAAGTGATTTGTATGGTACATTTGCTTCCAGCAGCAGGGAGGCAGCTTAGCTTCACCTGCAAGAAGGCAAAGGCCAAAGAGGGACTAAAGTTGGAGAAGTTTTGCTCTGTGATCAGGCTTCAAAACCACTGGGCTAGGGTTTTGTTTCTCTTTTTCTCAGGTCTCAGATCTCACTGCAATCTCCCTGGAGCATCTCATCATGGAACAATCCCTTTAGTGCCCAGTGTTAGTACAGAAAGTATCACCCCTTGCTTTAGTGTCAGAAGAGTCTGTATCGCAATGAGGGCCTTAAGAGTTCCTTTACATTTCTTTGGGGAGCAGAAGGGCTCTGCATGCTGCTGGCTGTCAGACAGCCCAGTCGCTGTTCAAGTAGTAAAAACTGTACTTCACACAGCTTTGAGCTTGCAAAGGAATATGAGGGAGAGGTAGTGCTGATGAATACTGATAGTCCAATGACTGGGAGTTACAAACAAGGAGAGCAAGCACATCCACACAGTAAACTGCACAGAAAGCAACCCACAAAGGGCAGTTTTCATAAAGAATACCTGGCAGTTAATTTCTCTCTATCAGCTTCTAGATCTGAGTAAACCTAAGCTAACAGTTATAGACCTATAGGAGTCCTGTAAGGTTTTGTTGCCATTTGGGTGGAGGGAGAAGGCTTACAGGGCAAACACCAAGCATGAGAGTGCAGGTATATAAATGCTGCTTACTCTTTGCTTTAAGCTGTGCAAAGATGCATCTATGTAAGTCAATATCTCAGTGCTTCATGAGAGCTGGGTATGTTCCCATATGTATAAAGTGCAAGAACTGTAAAATGTTTCACTATCAATTTAAATGTATTTAATGCAGTGAAGAGGCAGGAGAGTTAGAGCAATGCAGACAGCTGTTCTTGTGCTGCTCCTTGGCATGGGAGGACTAGCCAACCCTGCCAGCAGCAGGCATCAGGACAGAGGAATAAAGTTGCAGCTCAGTAGTCAGGGGTGGGAAGTGAGCACCATGGCCCCTGCCTGCCTGGGCTTCCACTCCAGTAGCCGTGGTTACAGGCAGAGCTGCATCTTATAGAAATGGCATACAGCTTTAATGCAGGCAGCTTGCTGGGGGGGGCTGCATCTTATAGAAATGGCATACAGCTTTAATGCAGGCAGCTTGCTGGGGGGGGGGGGTGTGTCTGTGCATAGTACTATGCTAACATAATGCCTTAAAGGTTCATTAATCTGAAGTAACACTGTACTTGTAATCATAAAGCAGCTAGGCAGCTCTTTGTGACACACAGAAGAGACTATGCTGTCAATTTCCATCAGGAACACGTTAATATACATTCAGGTGGGTTTTAAGTAAGAATCTGAGAAGATATATCTAACTATTTTTCTTTTATTTCCTGAAGAGCCAAAGTTACTGCTTTACAGTAATGCCAGAGAGCAACCCCTTTAATCCTTAAGACAAATACAGCAACTAATGTAACTGTAACACTCATACCATGCTGACATTCATTATAAATGACTACCATACACATAGCATTACTTTGCATATAGAGACCAAACAAAGTGAATTGTGAAGCCATAGGTGTGCACTATATATCCATCACTGAAGAAACAAAAAAGAATGCTAAGCATCACTACTGTACCCTAATGCATTATTGCATTTCTCAGAGGTGTCAATTAATTTTTATTGTGCCATAATATGTATCATCTTATTCTGATCTTCCCCCAAAAGCCCACACCAAAGACCTGAAATGAACAAAAAGAAATAAAAAGCCTAAAAAAAAGAAATAACACTAAAAAGCAATTTTATTTTAATTACTTCAGTAGAATTCAACACAAATTAAAAAAATAGTACCTTATTAATAGAAAACTGTGAAGTAAGATTTCTTTTTTTTGTTTTTAAATAGGTTGCATAAGTGACATTTTCCACTTCAGTACATCTCTAAAAGAACAGATCTAATGAGATGGCACCATTTTAAAATTGGGTTTACAAAGCACTGGACTAACTTTTTGAAATAAGGTGTTCATAATCATTTGTTATCAGCAATTATCCCTTCAAAATATGTAGTTATGTGCATCTGATGATATGAAATTTATAAATCAATAAATTTTAAGAGAGTTAGAATATATATAAAAATACATACAATCTTTAAAGATTCCTAGTAAGTGTAATTGCTCCACACATCCCATTAACATACTTTGCCTATTATCCCTATCATAACATCACACATTCTTTTCCAATGAGATAACTTTGCTTCTCCTGAGAGCACTACATCAATGTATTTATACCCTCCTACACTCAATTGAAATTCTACTGTAGAGCAGAGTATGACATATTTAAATGAAAACGCAGAAATCCTATTTTGAAGCCCAAATACAGATTTTGAAATATAGATTTTGAGAACAATGCACAATTTTCTAGTGTTTGACCTAACAGACTTCTACAATTTCATTACAAAATTATGAAATTCCTAGTAAAGCAAGAAATCATTGGTTATGATGGCACTTAAAATATACATTAGCAAACATTAATATTTTCCTTTCCATATGTTAAAGAGCTTGTCATATTCCTTTAGTGTGCTGTTTAAGAAATGTTCCTTCAAGATCTGAAATTATTTGCTGTTACATCAATTTGGCATGAATTACTCCAAATAAAACTTTAAGTGAAATAAATAAGTTGCTTCTACTTTTTCTCAAAGAAACAAAGTAAAAACTAGTACAAAGCGAGGGTGCAGTAACTAGTTTTAAATCTAAGTGCACCTCACCCCTTCAGAAATAGAATACTGACTTCAGAGTTAAAGAGTGAGATCCAACTTAATTTTTTTTCCAAATAGTTAAATTGCTTGAAATTTTTTATTGAGTTTGAAAAATGCCAATTACAAATACCGTAGTTGTTATATATACACATAAAAAGAAATGAGTAGGAAATTAGACTATTGATTTACCTGGCATGTATCCCCTACCAAATCAAAATAGGTAAACCAGCTTGCATTGGCATCAATTCACTTTATACAGACTGCTGAAGTTTAGAATTTAACCTAATAGCACTAAATAAACTTCGAGGTTGAGCTCTGAAAAGTAAGTTTGGTTATACACAAATCAAGCAGTGTTTCAGAGCTCACTGGTGCAATCCTGCCCTTTGCATTCAAAATGTTAATTCAGTCTACAGTAGTTTATCAGACAACAAAATGCTTTCCCACTAACTTGGATAACAAGAGAGCTGTTTTGATTAAAGCTTTCTGGAATGCACCAGATGAAAAGAAGATTTTTTAAAAAAACTTTAACTTGTGGTATCTGGAAAATTGTGCATCATTGGCCACAGTTATGACAGTGATTGCCTGCCCGTAAACCCAGCCCCTCTTATCTGCCAGGAAGGGTTCCCTCTGAGAGATGGTTCCTCTGGGTGAGATGGAGAGTATCAGCTTTTAGGCTCCCACTTTGAATTATGCCTAGACCCAAAGAAATGTCTACACTGCAGGTAAGACATGTTCCAAATCCAGTGCTGCCTGTCCTCATTATTTCTGGGCAAGGATGCCCAAGCTCTATGGCTTGCTGGCGATGTTGCCTTCAAAATTCTGAATTCCTAACGGCCCAGATGTTTGTGCACATGAATTGGAAAGCTTAGGCCTGAGCAGGGTCACCACTAGATTTTCCAGACTCAGTCCTTCATCAGCAAGAACAGATGCTTTAAGCTTGAGGCACAGCCAAACCAAATTGCCCACAGTTTTCATGGAAGCCTGTCAAGCTGTAGCAAAGCCTGAACTTCCAAACCACCACAGAAGGACTTCCAGTTTCTGAGGTGGATGTGAGGAATCTGCCCTGAGGTCATAGGCCTTGGGAACCAGGCAGGCCTTGCTAATAATGGTGATGCTCAATAGAAAGACAAACTGTGGCTCCAAGAGGACACATTCCTTCAAAAATACCATGTGTCGGCAACATGCTTCAAAACACTTGAAATTTCTTACGAACTGCAAAGCCTTAGTCCGTGGTCACGTCTAGTCCTTATGTGCTTCTTCCCACAAAGTACAGGCTCCCTTATGCCTTCACTGTGTATTTCTCTGAAGACTTCTTTATGGCAATCCACAAGCATAAACCCACCCTTCTGCAGGCTGAACATGCTCTTCACTCCCATGAACAGGTATGATCTTTCAGATTGGAGCCCACGTTCCTTAGGAATAAGGACTTAAAGCTCATGCACAAGGACAGGAATACAACTGCTCACTCCTAAGTGTGTCTCGGTATGAACAAGACAGACTAGGGTATAGATACAGACTATTACACTTCCATTTGGAGATGTAAGATAAAACTTGTTATGGGGAAAAGTCAAAGTCAGTGAGGTCCTCTGCTTCTGTAAACCACATGGATCAGTACTTTTTTCATACACACCTTCCAAGTTCTTCAGTGAATAAACTGCTACACAGTACTGTTAAGGCTGTAACATGTCAATTAGCAGAAGACAAGCTACTTTCCCTAAAATGCAGTGGATAACTTCCATTAAAGTCAGTGATATTGACAATCATGTACGAAGAAGGAGCTACAATTCTAAAAAGTATCTGGGTATGCACTACAAATGAAAACACACTGAATTTTATTGAATATGCTGGTGAGATAGAGTACTACTTTCTCTTTCTGCTTGGGATAAAATGAAACATAACCAGAAATCAGAAACAGATTTGGAATATTGCTATACTTTTGTACAAAACTGAAAAATCAGTCCCATACATGCAACTCACTAATGTTTTTTCTTGTACCCAAAACAATCATATCTTTACATACAGCTACCTCAATACTTTGAAATTTAAAGAAATCATTTATTATTTTGTAAGTATAAAAACCAAATACTTTGCTAAGGACTGAAAGTAAAAATAAAGCACATTTAAATAAATTTCATTACATTCTAAGATGCCAAATCTGTGAGTGATTTCTTTTTAGATGAAAAGAAATCAAAATATAGGACAGATGTTGGACAAACCACATTTGAGGTCTATCACACACTGGTATTTTTCAAATTATTTTGGCTCATCTATTAAATAAGGTGTATTTTGCTTGATTTTGAAAAGGGAAACATCAGGAAATATTTAAAGGCCAATTGCTGCCAATTAACTTTGATCAGCAAAAGTTGCATTTGAATCTTTTAGATTCTTTTGCCTGTCTGGAATAACACACTATTCTAAAATCTAGCAAAACAACAACTTGATGATTAATGTGTGTTGGCAACCTCACCACAAGCTTGCTTAACAGTTGGATTTTAAATAAACAGCTGTCTTCATTATGATGGGAAAGAAATCTGACTGTTTTCATGTTTTTGTGTTATTAAAATATGATCAGAAATTGCTTTTTTCCCTTTTAAGATGAAACAGCCAGGCATTATGGTGACAGCCTCTTTCAGCAGTTCAGATAGTTTTAGAACTATCTCACAAGCATCGCCAAACCATAGCCATGTAGGCTGAGAAAGCTCTTGGCATGCCAAAACCAGCTCCTTGCCTCACGCTGCTTGGGAAAGGCAGAGAAACCCTAGTGCGTAACAAATCCTACCTGCTGCCAGGGAAGGCAGAGGACCCCCAGAAACAGGCTGCTGAGAGAGACAGCGTATGCAACATTAATGATTTCTCTCAGGTTTAGAGGTAGTGCTTGCCCACAGTGGGATATAAGTGAGAAATCTGTACTCAGACATTAAATGTTTCTAGAAGGTGAAGTTTAATGTTTAATGGCCTATGCAGAATATTGAATTCTAATGTTTATAGATGCTTTTTGTGTATCCACTTCTAAAACTTGTCTACTATGGTCATAAATAGCAAGAACAGTGAGAACAAACCCCCAACATGTAAACTGTTGTAACCTTTAAGGGTCAGTACAGACATTTGGTGTAGATATTATTACACATCCCGATGACAAAATTATACAGATATTTTCTGAACTTTTCCATATTAAAACTGTGAAACAGAAATATTTTTCAAATCATCTAATAACATGTAAAGAAAGACAAATATTAAATTGACTCTATGGGTTTTAAAAGAATGAACACTTACTTCTAAGTCGTTAAAGAATAGATGAGTATCCGCCAAATTGAAAATCATCTCTTCCATTCGGAGTCCAAGAGATACTGAAGTGGGTGGATCCTTGAAGAAGAAATGAAGTGAGTATACCATGCCTAATGTACAGACTGGAGGAACTGCTTTTCAAGAGGAATTATTCTATGCATTAAATGCAACATCCACTTGACCAGTTTAACCTCAGCAACTCTCTACGCTTGTACTCTAACATTTAAGAGTAACACCTAGAAATACACCTTTAACATGACTGCTACCATGGCTCTGCACTGGGACGTCTGTGGTCGCTCCCATGCCTTCCTAGCATGGGTTCTCTGCCCTCCACGTAGAAAGGGTAAATCCATTTCACCTAAAACTTCTCCAGATTTTACAACTGTTTACAAGCTTTATGATCAGCTGGGGCATGATAATGCTATTGTGGCTTAAAATAAACTCTCACTGGTCATGCGTGAAAGGATTCAGTCCAGGGAATACCTAGCGGCTTTAAACAAATCACCATTAATGTTTTATTGGCAGATGGCAATTATATTTAAAACCACTCCTTGATTCTCCACAAAACCATGCTTTAATTACGCTTTCAGTTTGGCCCACCCATGCAGAGTGAACAAATCTATTGTTTGTTATTAATACATAACACACTTTAACTTCTCTGCAGAAATTACCATAACAACTTATTCCTTACTGAGCTAATAAACTCAAGAAGCATGTTCAGCATTGTGGTTACCAAATGCACTACAGATGTTTGTCTTGTTTTGATTTTTTTTGTGTTTTATATAATTTCAATCTGAAAAATAAAAAATAAAGCCTCATATATATATTCGATATAGAGTTTCTCATTTATAATGCCAAACATATCCAAGTGCACAGAAGCATGAGTTTTGAAAGAATATGTTCTATTATTACATGACACACACTATTAACAACATTAGTTTGTCAGGAATTGTATTTTAAATAGAACTGCAAAAGTGACAACCTGTATTTTACTTAAAATAAATTAATATCCTAAACCTGATGACAACTTGAAGTTAAAAACCAAAAGATGCACTCACTAGTTCTTTTTTCCATTTCTCAATCAAATTAATAGGTGTTTCAACACAATCTCTGATCTTTGAAACATTTTTCTGTATCTACTGCGTTAAAGGCAGAATTTGTCAGTAGCAAAGAGTTAGAAAAGAACAGTGATTTGGCAGCCTGTCAGTCTTCTGGAAATGACAAAATCCAAGTAAAACTAAGCAGAAAAAGAAGCATTTAGAAGCATTTAGAAATAAAGCTATGTAGAACAGACAAAACATTTATTCTTGAACTCACATATGTTAAGAGTAAGTTTTCCAGTTATTAAAAAAATACCCCTTATAAATGGGGAAGAAAAATTGCATCATGCTATTTTAATGAACTTTGCCCTTAAAAATAATCCTTCTATTTAAACTGGCAGCACCAAGAAAAGAAAATTTGGCTTCTTAATTCAAATGGAAAGACTTTAAAATATGAACAAAAGCATTCTATCTCTCTATTTGAATATTGCTCTATTTGTAGGCTTACGCCTTCCTTTATTTTACTTTTGTAGGCATTTGAGGTGGAAAGCAGGTGATATTTTCTTTCTAGCTAGGCCTAAGGCTACTTTTCGCATGCTGATTCCTGCTTATCTTTGTGCCCAGTTACCACCCTGACATTCTTCATAGCTCATTAGCCTTTCTTTTAAAAACAGACAAGAATTTTTCTTGTGCCTGAGCACTAACAGAAGTCAACCCACAGAAGTCTCTGCTCTAGACGCTTAAGTTAGAAGGACTAAGTGTCTAACTGCTAACATAAGGGTATAGAACTAAACTCATTCTGAGCTTCCATACGTTAGAATATCATTTTGAAAAGCAGAATAGACAGACAGAGCACTATATGGGCTAGGAGCTGATAAGGTTAATCTTAAACAAATGGTTGTGACTATATATTTAAAGTTTCAATCTATGTGTGACTTAAACATATTTATTAAATATTTTATAACACCTCTGAGTCTGAAAAAAATGGCTTTTTGTAAAGCTTTCTGTGAACATTTCAGTCTAAAGTATTTTTGTGGCAGACACAAAATGGGGATTTCTCTAAAGTAATATTAAAATAATGCCATTTATTAGGTTAATTTAATCAGGAGAAAAACAAATAAGAAAATCATTGGCACCTACTGAAAATGTCAGATTAAATATTGTAAAAGCTAAAAGAAGAAACAGAACAGGTTGCTTTTCAAAGAAACCATAATTCCTTAATCAAACACAATCTTTTTCTATTTGAAGTTCTACCTAGGATAAAAACTGTATTCAGCTGCAGCTCTGGATACCTACATTTTAACAAAAGCAAAAGCCTTATCTGCATTAGGATTTTGAATACTTGTGTAGTCACAACCTTGCAACTGCTCTAGTAAAAAGCACCAGAACCTTGGTTTAAGGCACTGCAGCACATTTAATTCTGGTGTCAGACATGACAGTGGGAACTGAAAACTTTAAAGAAAGACAAGGGTAGAATAAGGGTTTTTAAAAAAAAAAAAATCCCAAACCTTCTTTTGCAATTTTAAGCCACTAATTGCTAACTAATTACTGGGAGGTATCACACAACGAGGAGGAAAGCTAACAATCTGTTCTTGTTGATTGGGATTTGTAAGTTCAGGTGGAGTGTCTTTTCAGGTATGGTCAAAATCGAGTACAAATCTCTGAAGGAGGTACAGTTTAGCTAAAGAAAAGAAATACCAATGTCAAACTGCTTAAGCAGGCCCCTTGTTTTGAATACTGGTACTGGAGCCAAAACATTATCTGTATGTCATTTCTAAATTCTACCCACTTGATTTCTTTGTTTTGTGGAGAAACAAGAAGTTGAAAAACAGGAAAGTTCACTTTGGGTACAAGGCTTATTTTCCACTTAAGCCTACAGGTCACAAATGAAGGGTTAAGTGAAACCAGGCATTGTTTTTCTCAATCTCTAAAATACATGAAACGACAATAAAATAGCTTATAATTTTAAAGGAAAATTCCTTTAAAGCCTCTGAATATAAATGCTTTCATGGAGAATGTAAATGTACATAAGGACCACAGTATTCTAGTGCAACTACTGAGACTTATTTCCACCTTCTCCAAGATACTAAAGAAATGCTCCTACTTTTTCCAAATTCCAAAGCTCAATCAGCTGACATCTGGCTGAAATGCAAGTTTCGAAGTGTTAGAAGCCCTAATGTAAACTAAAGTAACTGATAAGTTGACATTTGATCAATAAATCCCTATGCATAGTAAAAAAAAATATCCAAAAGTAAATGGAAATGTTTTGGTTTATTTTGTTTCTTCCTTTCTGGAAATATAAATCATATTAATATACTAGTTTTCTACATTTCCATGAAATCCATAAAATTCAAGTCACTATTAAATAAAATGAAAAATAAAAATGTAGCCATTTATGTCATGACTGCACAAACTGAAAAACTAGTATTATTTTGTTCCAACAAAGGTGAAGGACAAAAGCAGGGAGAAAGGGGAGCACAATAGCAGCAAAAGGAGAGCAGGTGATAAAAACAGATGAGAAAGCAAAATTATACAGAAAAGGGTGGCACAAGCAAGAAGTTACGAGGAACAAGGTAGAGAGTAAGGAAAAGAAAATCAATCCCTGTAGCAGCAGGGATGATCATCATTCACAGTCATTCACCTTGAAATTCACTCAGGCATTATCAAAACTGCTGAATGGCAAGTTGCCAAATCCCCTAGTATTTAATTAGGATATTTTTGCTTGTTTGAAGAGCCAGCCTTTGTATTTTAATGATTATGTGAACAGCTTAGATTTAATTTTTGAAAAGAGCATTTCTAGTCCTCACCACAGTGCAGAAACACGTGAGAACGTGATGTTAGATTGCTCAAAAAGCAGAATACACCTGAAAAGAACAAGAATTTCCCTCAACATTTTTTTTCTTCAGATTGACTTATGACTTGGATTTCAGATGTTAAAAGCCAGAAATCATTAAGAAACAGTTTTTTAAAAAAGTGCACCTCCTGTTGCTGCAGATAAATTCTACAGTTCTCATCCAATAGATATATGTTTTAGCATGTTTGCTTTGAACATTTGGCACTATCTTCCTCTAGTGTCTTTGGAAAGTGCTAACTGTTGTATGAAGCTGTCAGTAAGCCAAGAAAAATTGTGATATGAATGAAATTTAAAGAAAAAGAGCAAGAATGTCACACTTTCCATGACTGCTTTTGAGAGCCAAAGGCATGCATGTTGCTACGCCTGAACAGTAAGGGTGAGAAGTAGCAACTCTACCACTACCTCTTCCACAGCAGAAGCATTAATTAGAATCATAGAATAACCAGATTGGAAGAGACCCACTGGATCATCTCTCTTAACATCAATGGTTGGTTGTCATGTAGCAATGCAGCCACATGGCATGCAACCAGAGTCATCCAGATGAAAGCGATATCTCAAGAAAACAGTGTCAGCTGTGATGGAGCTGCAATCAGAAGTCACCAGCCTTCTTGCAGCATACGTATCCATTAAATCTTTGCAGCTGAATACTAGACGCTTTCTTCAACCTCAAGCATCCAGTAAGAAAGGTATTTATGATCAGGCCCCAATTAATGAAACCACTATAGAGAACTAGTAACAAATGGAAAAATGTGCTTGCACAAATACTTCTGCGGTAACGACTAATTAGGCATTTCCAGTTCTGCTCTGCTGCAAGTGGCAAGATTCTGTCAACACTGAGTTTTTCTGTGAGCGCTGGGATTTGTTCTCCCCATCCTGAGCTGAACTAAACTGTCACAGATATGGTGATACAGAGGTTCTGTGCAAAATCTGCTTTTGGAGGGAGTTTGTCATATCTTCACAAAAGAATGAGAAATGGAAAACAACTTTCTGTAAATCTTTAGTAGTCTATAATGCTATATGTATAATGCTACCTATATATATCCATACAATAACTATCAAAATATTGAAAGTTCTGGCTAAAGTCTTTTTACTACCTAAACAGAAACTATAACACAAAGGAAACTAAGGCTGTTGAAATGACTTGCTTTTATAACATATAATGAAAAGTAGTAGTTATATTCCTTAAGCGAGTAAGCTGCTATTACAGCAAATACTTCTGAAAATACACACCTGAACAAGAACGGCTGCAAAGAAGTACAGCTTTAGATTTTTATATAACTGTTCTTATTCACCAAAGACTGTTTCTCTCCCTACAGCCTGCAGACATATTCATCAGTCTAGTTATGATCTACAGACTGTCTATGACAGAAATATTTGACTCAGAAGCAGACTTCCAAAAATATATGTCAATATGTAGATTATTCAAAGTTAAGGTAACAAACTGTAGACTAATCTGTGTCCAAAAGTACTCTTCCACTTGCATTCTCAACAGAGAGTACAGTCCACTATTGATAGCTCAGAATGAAACGATATTTTTGCAATCACTCCTGGCAGTTCTTCACTCTGAGGGGAGCTAATCCTTCACAGATTTTGATTATATCAACAGGTTTCCAACACTCTGTACCTACAAAATCAAACATCAAGTAGTCAAGGTATCACTGCCTACACTATTTAATTATTTACGGAATATAAAAGCTGAGTAAGTGCAAAGAACAGACATGTGAAACAGCATTACTTCTTGATATTTTATGTCCTGAAATATTAGTACCAGTTTGCCTCTGGAGAATCAAGTACTGTTCTGGTCTTCCTTGTGTACTGACCATAAACCAGCAAATACTACTGAAAATTTCCATCAGTTTCTTGACACTTACCCTTCCATATCTGTTGGCATAGGACCCTGTAAGCAAGGAATGGAAAATGATGATTGTCTCATCCAAATCCCAAATGAATACTCTCTGTAAAAAGAGAATCAAATGAACGTGTTCCTCTGTGAAGCTGATACTTAAATTGGAAAGTTAAAATTTGAATCAATAAGTGCACAAATAAGAAAATTGTATTGAAATGGTTATATATTAAAACCATAGTCTCCTTGCCATTTATTGTCAGAACTAACAAGTTTTTTCCAGAATAGAGTAATACAATCTGTTAGCTTTTTACTACAATTGCTATTATACCAAATTTTTCTATTAGAATAAAATTATAGTTATTGTCAATTACACACAGAAAATGAGATTTATGATGTATTATTTTAAAGCCAGATGCGCAATAGAAACTGCAACAAATGAAATCTCTGAAAATTAAGTCTTCTGGGTTTGAATTCTGCATTTCTGCAAGTCTTACAAAACAAAAGTCCATATAACTGCTCTTGAAAATGACCTCTAAAACAAAACCAAAACAATCTTCTGCTAAGAACTTAAATCTGCTTAACCTATGTTCACTCTGAATGATTTTAGCTACCTGAAGAATGAAAATTATGAACTTAGATGTTGCATGTGTAAGAATTTATTGCATCACTAAATAATTTGGCTTAGAGCCAATGCAAAATATTCTAATTTGTCCTCTGACTACATGCAAAAGAATATTTTAATAAAAAAAAAAGTGTTCAAATACAAGTATTTTAAAACACGGTGAGACTGTATTTCCCATGATGACAAATGGCCTAAGCTTTCGGAAAGGAAAAGCAACGCAGTGTGAACACTTGTAGCAATGGTGTGTCACTAGAGATGTGTTCTCAGCACAAAGTAAGGCCAACTGAAGGGAATGTGAACATACTGTGAAAGAACAAAACCCACTATTGTGCTAGAAGTGTCTCCTGTCCAAATGCAAACTTTTATTTGACTTGGGAAAAGCTTCCGCTTTTTTTTTTCTAATCCAGAAGAGAGAGAAAATCCCGTATTTTTCAGAGAAAGGAGGTGCTCTTCATGAAAAAGTTTCTTTAGAAGAAAGAGTCTATCTTCTACAAAATACCATTAGAAAAAAAAGGGACCTTTTTTCATGTGTAAATAATACTCCTCTGCAAAATAATTATAAAACAGTGCTTAAAACAGGTCAAAGACTTTTAATATAATGTACCTCTAGATCAGAGTCAGGTGGTGGTGAAGGATTATTGTTTCTTCTGCCACGTCCACGTGATTTCCCATCTGAACTTCGACGCAATCGATCTGAATCTGAATCTTTAATGGGTGTTGATGGACTGTGGATTGTACTGTATTCTGCTGCGGTAAAGTAATGACATCTTTTAGGCTTCAAAATTTCCAACTTACATGCTTCTTATATGTGACAGTAAACCCAGGATGTTCACTAAAGAGTCCTAACTAGAATAATTAAATCTGACAACACTGATACATAGATTAAATCAACTTCAAGCTAAATGTAAAAACAGAGAAGTAAATTATTTCAGTAAACAAATAAAAATGGAGTAAATAAATAATGCCTTCAAATCATAGAGATCGTACAACTTCATAGACAAGATTACACTTTAACAAACAATTTGAAGAGATACTTGCTTTTTTAAAAAGAACATTGATTTAATTCTACATTTTAAAACAAAGTTTAAGACAAACATTATAGCAACTGGAAAGACAAAAACATTCAGGTGTGAAAAAAATTACAAATAGAAATTAAAACCTTTTCCAAACTTCCTGGTTGCAGGCACTTTACTTTTAGATCACTACACTTGACACAGATTAATAAAATTCTTTCTAAATGTGGCATGAAATAGAGTCCTTATCCTCCCAGGGTAAGTTCAATTAGTAAGCTTTAAATATATACCAATTATGAAGATATATACTATTCTTCTAGGGTCTACTCAACACTGAGAATTTCCAGTGAGTACCTTCAAGACAGGACACAATTCTTTAGGAAGAGTATTGTATGCTAATTATCATGCTTCAGCAGAATTTATTTACAAAAATATCTCCTATTGTGTAACAGATAAGAGGAATGATAATTTAGGTAGATAAGAACAACAAGCTTTCCTGAAAACATGCTAGGAGGAAGATGTTTTGCCATTCTCAGCATCCACAGACTCAGTAACAGTGAAGCTGTTGAAATTAAACAACAGAGGCATCCAGCAAGAATTATCCTTCCTAACTCATTTAACTAGAGTACGACACTCCCCAGAAATGCAACACCTTTTTAGATCTCTTTTGAAGACTTCTTTTTTCACAGTCTTAAGTTCAAAAAGAAAAGACTTCTTTTGAGAGTTATTGTTTGTTTTTCCTAAAACACTCTATTTTTTGTGAAGGCATCTGGAATTCTCAGCCTATAATTTATTTAACAATTCTACTTCTCAGTTAACATTAAATAGTCTTTAAAGACTTCAGTAGATGTGGACATTTGCATCAATATTGATTTACTTTTTAATCAGTCTATGCCATGGCATTCCAGTTTGAACAGACAGGTATACTTCTCACACAAGGGATCCTTTTTCCTAAAAAAAATCCTGTTGAGGTCAAAGGTTAGATTAAGACTGAGATTCCAGACCTCTGTGTAGCACCGCATATTCACAGTTACTCAAAAAAATAACTGCTGCTTGTGTTGAATGAAAGGAAAAGATCTTGAAGTTCTCACATTCAGGCAGGCTTCAAATCTACACTTAATGAAAATTAGTATATATTATGTATTTCATATTATACTTTTACCTAAGTATCTCAGGCTGTATTAAACAAAGCTGAATAAGAAGTCAATGTAACTCAAGGGAAAACTAAGACTCTTCAAAAAAAGAGACTGATACCGTGTATGCACCAAACAATAAAAATCAGTCAGCCACATCAGCCTACACCACTGAAGAAAAAGGTTTAAATGTTGAAGACAAGGTATATTCCAATAATAAACATTTTTCCTATGACAATGTACACTTCAAAGTATTTGTTTAGACTAATAATTTGAATGCTGACTGCTCTTTCATCTACTATACTAAAACATAAATAAGATATTGTAACTCAACTATGAAACCAACCATTTAAACTTAAGTGCTATACATTATTTTTATTATTAAAAACCTTATTAAAAGAAATAAAAAGAAAAGAAAGAAAGCAATGCACAGAAGTTTTGAAATAAGATATAACTCCATAAAATAAATAGATGAGAATTTCTTCACCAGGTATATTGTCCAATGATGTTCTAAATATGTGCCCCAAAATTCAGATGTAATGAAAAAATGCACTTCCTATTGACTGAAATTAGGGTTGCTCTTGGTCTCTGACAGTATTTTTAGGAGTTTGTCTTTAGATTCTATTTTTTTTTTAAATTCTCACAGATGTGATATGCCTAAAAATTTTAAGAATTAAACTTGGAGTAGTAATAATAATACTAAATAAAACAGGGAACGGATAGCATAGAAAAAGTGTAAACTAAACTTCATGATAAATAAAACCAAGCAAACCTGAAAAAGTGAGCACATAGAGTAGAGTGTGGTGAGGATGGGGAAGAAAGTGTTTGTAAGAGCCACGCAGCTTTCCATTTTTTTGCAAACACCTTCATTTAAAGACACTGCAAAAAAATTTCAAACACAGGGCTGCAAACTTGTGTGGAGGCTCATTTCCATCTCCCCTTCTCAGGTGCAAGCCACCTGTCTGAATAGGCCAGACCCTCATCTGACAAAAAGATTCCCAATCCTGCTTTGCGACCCCAAAGCTGACCAGCACAACCGAGACCAACCTTCTGGGGCCTGCTGTACCTGCATTGTTCCCAAGAGAGATCTGTCTGTCTTGCTCTTATGGATCTCTCCAGGGAATCTACTGTACTGCTTTAACAGACATGCCTTTAGAAACAAAACATACAAGTTCAGCATTCATTACAGAAATTCAAGTTCTATCCATGAAAGTGAAGAAAAAATTCCTCCTGTCATGGTATATGCATGCGTTTGAAGATTGTTCTCAGATCCCCTCTGATGTTAGGTTAACCCTTCCCTGACAAACCTCTTTTCTAGACTTTGAGTATTGCTCTCTATTTTCTCTCCAAGTTGGATTCACCAATCTAAAGCGAAGTGGAGCAAAGCCTTACTTTCCACATTCTGCAGGGTACTCTCCCCTGGATACCTCTTGGCAGGCAACAATTTGCATTTTCTTTCAATAAATGTTAGTTTCAGGGTCCCTAGATCATCTTTGAAGGAAGAAGTGATACTTCACTGATTGTTTATCAAAGACTTGGCCAAACATTGCACATGAACTGAATACACAACACTGCAGATACCTGGAGCTTCTGAGGCTTCTCAGGAGACCAGTCTGGTAATGAGCAGTGTGACATATGGCAGTTACCAGTGGGAGGGAAAACATGACATAGCATGTCAGAAACTTATTCCATGTATGGGAAGGGAAAACATAGCATGTACTCTTTGGATTAAGGCTGCTTCACAGCAGCACGGCTGGGCTACTAGCTGACTGTCCAATGGTTGCTCTCAGGTCCTCATAAGGAAACTCAGTCGACAAGACCAAGCCCTGACAAATTCTGGACCAAGAAAAACAACAGCGGCTGAGGGTACTTGGTGTGACACTAATATCTGAAGTACTAGGAGTGGTCCATAGGGAAAGGTAGAGTCTGGAAGGAGCTGCCAACATTCCCCATCCCACATTTGTGCAGTTCATCATTCCCACCTAAATCTATACTTCACACCTGCTCCTATTCAGATCACATCTCCATTTTTTGAGTGCTCATCCTCTCTCCAAAAAGCTCACAACCCCTCTCAGCACGGTGTCATCTACATATTTAATAGGCAAACACATGCTGTTCAGTCATCGAAATGATTAATGAAAATGCTGGGCCCAAGGCAGACACAGAGGAATGCTGCTGTAACCATCCTTCTATTTTAACAGTGAGCTCTCACTGACTTCTCTCTGACCATCGTGAGACAAGGATCAGCTAGCTCTTCACTGCTGTTGTGGTTTGAGCTAAATTAGAGTTAGTTTTGTGACTCTAACTCAGTCTCACCTAAGTAACTTCATTTTCTGAAAGCAAATTGCATATTTTTCAGATAGTTCCTCTCTAGAAGTCGTAACAAAGTGGCACCGGTATGCAGAAAGGCCAATGCTTATACTTATCCCTATAGTAACCAAGGTCATCCTCGAACTGTTGAAAAAGAGCCACATCTGCTAGGAGAGGCACGCAGGACAGGTGACAGATGACTGTAAACTGACCAACAGAGTACTCCATCCCAAATACATCACGTATTATTTGCTATAAAACTGAGATATCATGAGGGTCTTGCCCTCTTCTGAGATGTCTGAACATCTACTTAGGTCCTTATCTGTCTGTTGGCCACTAAGCCATGAGTTTTGCATTCCTCAATCCAGTTCCTGAACCCCAACCCCTCCTATTCCCTTGTGTCCACTCTACAGTATTTGTAGTGACGTATAGCCACTGAGGGGTGGGAGCACAACCTCATATATTTGTATATATTTTATTATTTTCCAATTATTTTCATCATCATCCCCTCACCACAAGAAGGATGTTGAGGCTCTGGAGCGAGTCCAAAGGACAGCGACAAAACTGGTGAGGGGGCTGGAGAACAGGCCTTATGAGGAACGGCTGAGAGAGCTGGGGTTCTTTAGCCTGGAGAAGAGAAGGCTGAGGGGAGACGTCATTGCTCTCTACAACTACCTGAAACGAAGCTGTGGAGAGGAGAGTGCTGGCCTCTTCTCTCAAATGACAGGGGACAGGACAAGAGGGAATGGCCTCAAGCTCCACCAGGGGAGGTTTAGGCTGGACATTAGGAAAAAAAATTCACAGAAAGGGTCATTGGGCATTGGAACAGTCTGCCCAGGGAGGTGGTTGAGTCACCTTCCCTGGAGGTGTTTAAGGGACGGGTGGACAAGGCGCTGAGGGGCATGATTTAGTGTTTGATAGGAACGGTTGGACTCGATGATCCAGTGGGTCTCTTCCAACCTGGTGATTCTGTGATTATTATTATTATTTCATTAAAACTGTAGTTTTAGTTTCCAACTTGCAAGTCTTTTTCCTCTTATTTTACTTTCCCCTTTCCCTGGGGGTAGGGGTGAGAGAATTAAGAGTCCAGCTGTACAGTTTTAGGTGCCGAAATTAGCCCGGTTGGTGCTAGATCATGACAATTATCTGTCCCAAAACTAAAGCAAGGTCACCAAAGGAAGCTGTCAGCAGCCATATTAAACACAGGCAGCAGCACAGATAAAAGCTAGGAGATTTGCGGCACCTTTTGCCAAGAATTGCTAGGCTCTCAAAGGATTCCAAGGGTTCAGTAGCAGCCTGGAGACTTTGCTGGAACAGAAGCATGCAGGGGTGCTACAGCCATGCTGCATTAGCAGGTTGGGTCTGTGGGACAAAACAAGTAGTGGCAATGACCCCGGGCTTTACCACCTGTTTTTGGTACGCAATTTCAGTGTAGATGCAGCCTGATCTAGTCTCCTGAGTATTCTCAGTAGGTGTAGAGGAATTAGGTGCTGTTCTGGAGGATACTTTCCAGGTTGATTTGTCTGGAAGGACCTCCAGCTGTGTGCTCTAGCACTGCTCCACCAAGCCGAAACTCTGCATCAAAACAGACTCCTGCTCCGAATTAAAACACTAAAGTAGGCACACCCTAAACATACAAACAACAGCAGCTTTGGAAATCCCCTGAGACTGAAATATCTGGAAGCTGGAAAAGTGTTTAGGGCAAATCTTACACAAGTTTAGCCTGTCCTCGCTCCTCCTGAGGTGTCCACTGATAGCCATCTGTAGTAGGCAGGGTACAGGGTTCGCTGACCTGTTAGTCTGGATTACTATAGCCATTTCCGTGTGTTGCATGTACCGTCACAAAATTATATTAATATTGTAGCAACAGTTGTTCATCTGCATCCATTAACAGACACATAATTTCAGATCTCTCTGCTACTGCACCTCTTTGCACCCTACTCCAGACTATCTAATGCTACACATTACAGCTTGTTTTTGCTTCACACACTCAAGAGCTTCCTCTACCAAACCGTGGCCAAGCGTAATCGACCTAATATTGACTTCTCTAATCAGTCAGAAAAATAATTTAAACCCAAATTCTATAAAAGTATGCCTCTTTTACCAGGTGTGACTAGTACCCTGTGCTCCTGACTCCTAGTTTGTCACACAGAACAATTTTTCATTATCTCATAAATAAGAATACTTGATTACTCACGAATAGACAATATAGCCACAGAGATACCATTTGCGACACCATATTCTGTAATTCCTTTCTGTTTGTTATGGAATTTCCCCCTAAATAACTGCCATATTCTCTTACTATTAAGTTCAATGTACTATACACCAATAATGCCAAATGACACATCTGGGAAAAAACTAGCTATCTCAGAAATCACCAAATTAAGTCTATCCCTCAGAAAATCTCACTGGTAAGTGCGTGGGTAGAATTCTTGGTATTGACAAAGGCATTGCAAATTTCATGAGTCTTTTTCCCTACTACACTGAATGGGTATGCAAAACAGTAAATGCACATTATCAAAATAATCATATCTCATGTCACAATGTAAATCACATGGATAAGATGGGTCTAGGATAGTTGGTATAGTCAAATGTCTCTGCAAATAGGTATGTACAAATATTTTCCATTTAGATTGTGCCCAGATTAATGGCTTTCCCTCAAATCTTATATATTAATTTTGAACAAAGACCTTAAATCCTCAAGCCAGTCTAGGTTCAAGTCCTGTACACCAAAATAAAAATGTACGATACAGGTGTGTTGAATATGCCAGACTCATACGATTATTTTCTTACTTTTGCATAAATAAAATTTACTTTTGCATAAATAAAACTAAACACAAAATTTCATGACCACTATACAAACTGTCTACATACAACTGGACCAGGATTATACAATGCAGCAGACTCATATAGGTATTTGGGGATTTTCTTTTTACTTCTTTACAAAAAAAGTACAACTACTACATTAGTAGTAAGTAAGTAAAAGTACTAAATAAGTATTGCTAGAAATATAATATCTATTGACAGGTTGAGAGAAGGATGTCTTTTGTGCTCTTTTGACAAAATGTCAAAATCTTCATCTGAAAAATTAACGTTTCTCTACGAAACTATAAGCATACTATTATGAACTTGACAGAAGCCCTTAATATTCTGCTAAAAATATTGGGAAAAATGTCTATTTCAAGCCTCAGATGACTTTTTGTTTTAGGATCATCTATTCAAAATAATGAAAAAAATATATTAACAGTATATCATGTATAACAGTATACATTATGAAAACAACTATACTATGAAGCCTTATAGTGGTCAGATATTCTTCTCCAACTTTCAATGCTGAAGAAGAAAAGATAAAGCAATTCCATAACAGGCAGGTAGAACTTCTCTCCATTGCAGGCATTTCTTCCTAACTTATTTATGCTTCCCAACAATTTGAAATGATTGTTACTTTCAGTCCTACCAAACCCAATGGTGAACTTCCTATTTATCAATTTTAAAGTCTGTTGAAAAGTGTGTGACGTTCTTAGCCTCAAGATATTTTGTGAAAATAAGTCAGGCTATATATTGTTGGATGCTATGCAAAAGACTCATGATTTGTACAATGTTACTGTAAAAATAGGAGAACTACCATTATCAGAAAAGCAAAATCAGTGCTCAACCTTGCCATTCATCATTGCATCCAAACTCATTTCTGTTTTTACAGATTTTCATTCTTATATAAATATATACATAAACTCTAGATTTACTGTTGCCTTATATTTATAAGAAACAGCAAACATTACACCATTAGTACTGTACTGTGAATACAGCAGTATTCGTTACATGCAATAGCTCACATGAAAAATCAGCAACTCACTTGTCATACCAGGGATAATCTACTTATGTATGGATTTAAAGTGCACCACAGAAGGAAACTAAGATTTTGTTGTTATTCTCATAAAAAAAGATTTTATTCTGTAAAGAAAAAGAATTGTCTAAGTGGAAAAAAAACTTTGAAAATTCTTAAATTTGAACTGAAACAAGATTTCCAATTTAATTTGAAGCAAAGTACACATTAAAGATTTGAAATGTCATTCTGAGATCTATCGTTTCGTTTAATAATTTCCTGATTATGCCACTAGCAAAAATACAGCTTTCTGTTCACAAGAAAATAACATTAATTTCTACATCTGATGTATGGAGTGAAGGACTACCAATATTTGGGCAATCAAAAGGTTTTGTCATGGCTGAGGAAAAAGAAATTTTTCAGATCCACAAAGGAAATAGAAAGAAACAGTGAGTATGGGAAATTTCAGGTTCTTCTGCAAGAATCCCTGGATGTCCTGGATTGCATGGCAAAAACTTGCACATTTAACTAGGAACTATGGAAAACCATAAAAAGATTATTTTATATTTGGACAAGGAATTAAACATATTTGAAATGAAGTTACTTGAGATTTCCAAGTCTACACAACTACCAAAAATATCACAAGGGCACACAGTAGATCTGCAGGTGACACTAAGGTTGGAGGAAGTATCAATCTACTGGAGGATAGGGAGGCTCTGCAAAAGAATCTGAACATGCTGGATTGATAGGCTGAGTCCAATGGGATAAGGTTTAACAAGGCCAAGTGCAGAGTCCTGTGCAGTGCTACAGGCTTAGGAAAATGTGGCTGGAAAGCTGCCCAGCAAAGAAAGACCTGGGGTGTTGGCTGACAGTTGACTGAGCCAGCAGAGTGCCCGGATGGCCAAGAAGGCCAATGGCATCTCAGCTTGTATGAGAAACGGCATGGCCAGCAACTCCAGGGAAGTGACTCTGTCCCTGTACTCACCACTGCTGAGGCTATACCTCAAATCCTGTGTTCAGTTTTGAGCCCCTCACTACAAGAAAGACATTGTGGCTCTGGAGCGCGTCCAGAGAAGACCAACGAAGCTGGTGAAGGGGCTGGAGAACAAGTCTTACAACGAGCAGCTGAGGGAACTGTGAATGTTTAGACTTTAGAAGAGGAGGCTAAGTGGAGACCTTATCACTGTCTTCAACCACCTGAAAGGAGGTTGTAGAGAGGTGTTAGTCTCTTTGCCCAAGTGACAGATGAGAGGAAGAGAGCAAATGGCCTCAAGCTGTGCCAGGGGAGGTTCAGATCAGACATTTGGAAAAACTTCTCCATTGAAAGGGTTATCAAGCACTGGAAGAGGCTGCCCAGGGAGAGGTTGAGTCACCATCCTTGGAGGTATTTAAAAGACACATACATGAAGTGCTTAGGGATATGATTTAGTAGTGGACAGGTAAGGTTGGGCTTGATCTCAAAGGTCTTTTCCAACCTATGGTTCTACAATTACTTTCTCTTTTTTCATGTTTCTCACCAGATTCTTCTGTTTTGCTTACTGGCCAAAATTCACAGGAACCACCTATGATCTATTCTGGTGTCTCTATAAAGTCTGAAAGCTGTTCTGCACTTGTCCTGGTATAGTTTAGAACTGCACAGATTATGTGGCTTTTTAAAATACAGAAGTTAGATATGTATATATAGGGATATCAACATCCAGTATGAACAGCTGCAATTCACCAGCTGGAATCCATCCCACTAAAGGAGTGCACCAGCCTAAAGTGATGGTTCTGCGGTGCTTCCCATCATCCCTAATACGCAGTGTTCCAGTTGTGGTACAGAATAAGCAGCCAAACTTGACCAGATAGGGTAAAACATTCTACAGAAATCTGCCTAACTGTAATTAAAATTTGTTTTAGTTTGCTTCTTTGTTCTGTGTTTTTTATCCAACAGTGAATTTCCTTCTGTCTTATACACCTTTCACTGTTCCCACTTCACTAGGATTCCCTTCTTCCATACTGATCCCTCTTTCCTGTGACCCCAACCTTGCTTTATTGCCCAAGCATACCGTGCATGAGCTCAACTGAGGATTGTGAGAAAGTAATAAAAAAAATGACATTGTGCAAAGGGAAATGGCAGACAGCACCGGATTCACTGACAGGTCCTTGCTTCTCATCTACCAGGGTTTAAAGTTTGTGAGGCAGCAAAAAGTTCTCACCTAAATTTAACCTAGGAACCCAGCATGGATATGTCAGCCACCTTAAACTCCTCTCATACCAATGGAGAGAATTTAGCATCTCTGGATTAAAACTGTAGTTAAACTGAACTTGAAATACTGCTCTAGAGGAATACAGAAGAAGACTAAATGGAATCTTAATTTAAATACATTAATACAAGCAAAGATTTTGCAAAAAATCAAGACTCGGATGATGATATGATTTAATTTTAATATCTTGATAAAAGCTAATACTTGTTCACATTCAAATCCACAAGAAAACTAAAACAACCCAACTGAAACCAAAGTAAAAAGTATAGTAAATACGCAGACTTCAATGCACATCCATATATTTTAAAAGCCACAAACTCCAATATTCATTCATATATTTAGGAAGATTCCCTCCTCAAATACTTTGTACATGCATGTGGTCTCATGTACATAAACACAAACCAGTTGTATTTTCTTCCCTAGTTACTTTCATCAAGGGTATCAAAAGAGACAACACTGCATACCTTATTTTCAGGTACACACTCCTGCAGAAAAGCAAGAGTCCTAGCAAATTATACTAAAGCTTACATTGTACATGCAAGATCAGTCCTACCAAGTACTCTGAGAAAACTAAAAACAAGCAGCAAAACCTCCTGATAACATTGTCAAGTCATAGCTGTTTCTTACCGCATTATTGAGAAATCCATCTGCGACCTTGGACTTTCTGACAGATTTCAAACTTCTGCCATGTACTAACTACTGACATGCTTGAACTCTCAAAAATGTATTTTTTTTATTAATGAGAAAAGGATTTTTCACCCCTCATTTCCAAAACCAGCTGAAGTATTTTGGCATAAATGTTCAAAAAACATCTCAACTAGTAAAGGACTGCCAATTTCCAGCAAGAAAGGTAAAACAACTGGGAAAAAGGACAAGCCACTGAAAATCTTTTCTTAAAATGGAAACACTTGTGCAATTTCAACTCCTCATTACAAGCATTATTATGTCTTCTGAAAGCAAAAAACCACAAAAGCTCTGTTTCAAGTGGACAGTCGAGCCATGGTCTGAAGGCCTCTCGATTTCAGCCTTACTTGGGAAAAATCAAAGGAGTTTATCTTAATGCAGACAGAGCTTAAAAGCACCAGGTTCTGGTTTAATGCAAAGACCTTCCCATATCCTGCTATTTTTAACACAAGCATTTTACAAATAAATGCAAACAACTTATACTTCACACAAGCTTTAAAACTTTTACTGATCCCGATTTTTCTTTACTCTATTTTCTGCTAGAATCTGTGCAAGATGTGCCACAGGCTCAGGATTAAGAAATAATTAAAAAAAAAATCAGTGACTACACAGAAAAAAAAAATCCATTCAACTCCCTTTCAACTTACAAAAACGTGCCTCATAGGGACCATAAAATCCATGTAATTACCTGCTGCAGGATCTGTAACCGCTTGACTGGTGATGCCAGATGGTGGTTCTTGAAGCTGGTATGTTGCATTTGTGGAGGGTGTTGTTGGGCTGGTGTTGCTGTTTGTCATGTAATGTGAAGGATATGGTGAGCTATTATAATACTGTGCATATTGGCCCTGGCCAAAACTGGGATAAGAAGGATATTCCTGCAAGACAAAAAGTAACCAAATAGTCCATCAAAGTTTTGCTACTTTTTAGTATGAATTCCAAAATATAACTAGAAACACATGTCAAACTTTCAGCACGTATGCTTCCTGGATTGGATGCTGTAGGATCTAAAACTGGGAGGCAGTAAAACAAAATCTAAATTACATATAATTCAGTATGTCTACTCAAACAAATAGTTTATTAGGCATACTACTGAAGACATGTGAATAAGAACATCAAACACAGACAATTAGTTCTGCCATTGGAAGATGATGAATTGAAGAAAAAGCTTTATAAATATTAATTTAACTTGAAATGGTGCTAATTTAATAAAAAAACCTATTTAAAGTTTTCAAAGTTTCCTTGACTCATATTTACAAATTTACCTGCTGTGAATTATTAAATCCAGTAGAATTTGTGAGTGAATTATTTCCTGCATATATTCCTGATGACGTTGTAAAACTGCTGCCTGAAATGAAAAATTACATGAATTACTAAAACACAGTAATAGAAAATAACTTCCACCATGTGATCATATCATAAGGATATGGTGTATTTGTAATATTTCACATATGTTGACCAATTGTTGTTCCTACACCCTGTATTTCTCTATGGCAATAAGCAGAAAAAAAGAAATTTAGACAGGAATTTGGAGCCATGTCAAATCTGACCGAATATTAGGCTATCCCACCCCTCTGAACAATTCTCACTGTTGTGGGAGCAGTAAGGGTTCCTTCACTTTCAGTTTTTGTGGAACAGAAGACGGACGCCGCCTGTCTCCCCTTAGGAAAGCACACTGACCCTGTCTCTTTTGCTGCCTTTGAGAATGGGGTCCTTTCCCCTCCCTGAACCTCAGGGCCTGAAGGAACAGCAAAAGCTGTAGCTCCCCACTCTGAACAGCTCAGCCTGACTGCAAAGCTATGAGGATTTGCTAATTGATCATGGACAGCCTTGGGCTGCAAATCTTTTTCTTTTATGACAGTCTACTGTGCATGACACCAGAAAAAAAAAACCCTCTCTGAGAAGGGAGACCCAAGAATGAATTCAGGTCAGAGACTGAATTATCATTTTCACCTCCCTCCTCCCCGAGCCATGAGTCACCAAAAATAGACAGATGGGGCTCTTGTTTAATACCTAACCTGAGAAGCTGTTCCACTAAAAGGGCAGCAACCCCCTTTCAGCTGTTTTGCCCTCACTGGTTATAACTCGGGAGTGACACAGCCACCAGCTGAGACATATGGATGTACAGAGTGAAGCTACATAAGCCACCAAAAAGTCTGTAACGAGGCAACCTATTGAATTTGTCCAGTGGGAGAGCACCAGACAGCTTGCAGCTTGCATTAAAGCCTCCCTTGCCACCAGAACCTGCCTTAGTGCAAAGATATACCGAGACCCTGGTAGCAAAGGTTTGCAGGTGAGCCAAGAAGCAAGGAGGGATGGAAATCAACAGGGAGCCAGGTACACAGATACACTGATCCTCTGACATACCCAACATAACTCAAGTAACCAAATTCTATGGAGAAGTTACTGATTGGGTAAAGTGACGTATCTTGCAACTCCAAACAGTGAGGAATGCAGGCAGAGCTGCATGCTTACTAGAACTCCCAAAGGGAACTTGTGACCTATTTACGTTTTCAAACAACAAAAAAAATCCCAATAGGTATCTTAGCTATAAGAAGTCAGATGGAAAAATATTTAAATGCTTCAATTCCAAAAGTTACTAAAAACACACACAAGTTAAGCCTAGAAGTAGATGTGAAGGATGTCCAACAGCAGTGGGAATAAAATATTAAGCTTAAACTTAACATGTGATAATGACTGTAAACATTTCTCTTGTATTTGCTGTTAGTGCAAAAGCTCTGTGGTTGTTGATAGATGCTACTAATCCTGTGAACTAAAATCAGATTACTTCAGCAGAAGAGTTGACATCCAAGTTTAGCAGATAGTACAGATAAACAGCACTAATGAGAAAAACATGTTGGTTTAAATTTAATTTAAAATTGGAAAACAGATGTTATTTTTTATTATAAGAAATGCCAGATCCAAAATACAGCTGAAAAATATTTTAAATTGCAAAACTTTGAAATGCTATTTTATTTCTAAGACGGCTTTGGCTGGGAGAATGTAAGTCACTGTGTCTCTTTTCACTTATGAAGTTATTTCTGAGAGATGCAGTAATACATTCAAACACCAGTTTTATAGGTGCATGGTTTGAACGATTCTGGAATGATATAAAAGAAACTCTAATAGTTCTCATATAAGACTTTGCATAGAAGAAAAAAAAAAAAAGAAAACAAAACTCTTTTTGAAGAATACATTATCTTTCCACAGAAAGTCTGGCAAATAATTTGCAAGAGCAAATGAGAAAAGTAATTACATGCCAGCCAGCATCTCTCCTTCTCAGACAAAGACACATACATACTAACACGCAGATCTTTCCCTTTCATCTCATGGTCAGCACTGGCTCCTATGGAGGAGGGGTAGGGGTCTCCTAGACCGTAACAAACATGAAGCAGGTTTCTCAGAAATGTCTCTGTGGGCCACCCAGAACTACTGGCCTAGAGTTGTTTTTAAAATACTCCAATTTTGCCATTTGTTTTTTAAATAATCAGCCTGGCCATGGCATGGCATACAGCTGATGTTCCTGTCTTAGCTGAGCAAACACAAAAATGAGAATCTTTACAAAACGTGTGAGATTTACTGCCCCAAGTTCGCCTGCTACATAGCTTTAAAATGTGATAAAAGCTGTAAATTGCAGGTCAAAGGTCTATTTTGCAAAGAGCATGGACCCACATTAAAGCCGGGAATCCCAGTCAGCGTCAGAAGACAGCCGGACCCTGCTGAGACCAGGGCGCGGGCTCCAGGCATGGGGCTTGCCCCCATGCTGCCGTGAGGCACAGGATGCATTCCTCCCCAGAGTATTTGCCACAGAAGTCCATTTGCTTTCCTAGCTCAGTCTCTTTGCCATGGGCTATGTCTATCATCAGGGTACAATGTATGTGGCAGAAGTTTAGAGCAGCTCTCCTGGGAAAGCCTAAGACAGCCAGATGGGCTATTTAAACTCAAGGTTTCTTCCGTTTGCTTACAGCATTTAAAAATCCTTGGCAATCTCCTTCTTGTTGTCCTAGTAACTGCCTAGCCAACCAGCACAATATTTTTATACTGTACAATAATGTCTGAATACCTTAACATTTACATTTTTATGGATGAAATCCCAAATCAATTGGTTAGTATATCCTCAAACATCATAGTCTTGGTAGCTAAACCAATGCTGGTGCTCTAGTATCCTTCTGGTAGTAAGATACTCAGGTGCACAGTAAAAGCCAAGATGTTATCACAACCAAAGGGCTCTCAATAAGACAGTTGCAAATGGTACTCCTTCCTTGGCATTTCTCCTAGCTCTTCTCCACTCCATTTACCCTCACTGAACAATGCTTATAACTCTGCCATTATAGGAACAATAACCCATTCCCACAACCATCAGTAATGTAAGCGGTCTTTCAACATCCATGAAGCAATTTACATGAAAAACTGCTTAAGGAACATACTTGTTAAGGTAAAGGAGGGGAGCAGGGTTATAGGACAGCATAACAACCTAGGTCCCCTTCCCATCCTCTCCCTTCTTCACCTTCCATTGCAGGGATGATAAATTTGTGAAAACCAAAATCCCATTACCAGAAT
Organism: Piaya cayana; assembly: GCA_013389865.1. Taxonomy (NCBI): domain Eukaryota; kingdom Metazoa; phylum Chordata; class Aves; order Cuculiformes; family Coccyzidae; genus Piaya; species Piaya cayana. Next base: position 11,241 of record WAAB01020994.1, on the reverse strand, counting down.
AACCTTATTAGCAAGGAGTCACAGGCAGTGATTTTCCTCATAGTTTTCAAAAGCTGGCAGTCTCTCTCTCCGCTATTGTTTGGTGATTAATCACGCTGTAATTTTAGCAGGGACAGAACAAGCACTGGGTTTAACTGGCTGCACACACATTGTGAGGCAGCTCCTTTAGGTTGCAGAGAGACATTCACCCCAGGGAAAGGAACAAGAACTCGCAAACTTTCGAGTGCGAGGTAACCTCAACCAGGGAGCATAAACATGGCAACTGCAAGGGTGCTAGGAACTCCACTTTACTGCAGGCAAGAATGCCAGCAGGGCCCTGAGCATGCTGTCATATAACATTTGGTTGTGAAGTAAGTTGTGGGATCCATTATCTCCATTTAGCAGCTCAGCAGTCGCACACAGGAGATGAAGTACAGCTACTGCAGGCCATGACAAAGCTGAGGCTGCAGCCTGCTCATATTCTGCTTGAAGGGAAAAGGAGAATAAACTAATTTCTCTCTCTGGAGGTTTCTGCACAAACAAATGAACAGCAGCAGCACTACTCCCATCTTCTGTCAAGAGAATCAGTTTTGTCCTTAAATAACAGCTGAAATTATGAATAGGTTCTCCCTCCAAAATGAAATGGGCAAAGGGAAACAAAGATTCCTGTTTACTTTTAATATCTGTTCAATCAAAAGAAAGAAATAAGTCAATTTAAGACTGTTTCAAATTCAAAATAAGCCTAATGAAAACATTAAAAAGACATATATTCTCATGTATAGCATAAATACATACTGTCAACATTTAACTGCAAGAAAGACCTGTTTAGCAATGTGATTATTTTCTGCTTAGCTTCTAACAACTCCACCAGTATTTCCATTTGAAATATTCCCCTTCTTTCATTCTTATTGTCTGTAAGGCTTCTGTAAGAGATCAGTCTTTCACTCATCCACTATGAGCACAACAGAAATGCAAACATATCATGGGGACTCCCGGACTCTCCCACTCTGACCTGTGGCTCTTCTATGCAAGTCAGACTATCAGCAATTTGCTGCCTTCCCTAGGCGGGCAGCATTCAGCCTAAGAGAGCCCAAAACAGCTGGAGCATATCCAGGCTCAGACTCCCTCCTCCCTCAGGCCTACAAACAATACTATTGTGAAACCAATGCCTTTGACCCTCCTCTCGTTAGAGCTTCAAAATTGGTCATCTTTAACACATTTCCTTTGCAGAATATTTTTAGATCCTTGCCTTTCAATGCGTACAGCTGAAAAGCTTTCCAAGTTCTTACTATTCCATCTCTTGACAACCACTTCCCTTTCATGACCTTGACAATTCTGACCTTACATGTATTTTGCCTATTGCAGAAAACAAAGCAAAACTCTTTATGACAGACCTCTACATAATCCATTGAAGGAGTCCTAGCTTTGCTCTACCAATGCCAGAATTCACTACTTGCTCTTACTGATTTCCAACAAGCACTATTTCTCATTATCCCATGTTGCTCCTCCTATCCTCCATCAAGTGAGTTTCCCGTAGACATCTGCAAAAATACTTCATCGTCCTCTCTAAAATATCTTTCTATTGACATCCTTCTGCTCTTTATCTTACAAAAACCCCACCTTTAGAGCTGTTAGATAACCAATATGAAATGACAACTGCTTATTATGCCTAAACTGTGTCAGCTGTATTGTTAGATTAGGCCCTAATAAGCCTCTGTGTTTCATTTTACCCTCCACTTTCTATGGGGACTATATTTTCATTTGGCTATGTAAATTAGCAAAACAGGATCCTGATAAATAACTCTGGCACAAAGGCACTACTGCAATAGAAATTATAGTCAACACAGATGTGATTTTCCAAATAACTATTTCCTAGCAACCAGAAATTATCAGTTCCTTAAAAGCTGGAATGTCGATCCAGGAGTTCCTTGTAGCTTCTCCTGGCAAGCATTTTGAGCTCTCTCCTGCAGAGGTGGGGTTCTTCTTTCAGAGAGGGGTATGTGTATTTGCTTTTTATAGTGTGGCTATCTGCAGAAAGCAAAACCAATAACCTGGTTATGGTTATATTACATTGATGAGTAGAAGATCACCACTATTCAGCATGTAGATGAAAGTCTGCACACTGTTCTTATACTCTCTTAATCTTCTTTGTCAGAGCACACTACAAGTAAGCAATATTTCATATGTCAGATGGTCAGTTCTGCCCTATGCAGCTCCTCAACACACACTTCAAAAAGGGATTTAAAAAAAAAAAACAACCTCCAAACCATAACTTTTGTTTCCAAGTGAAGGATTGGATCAATATAAACTTAAAACCAGTGAACGACAGCAAAACCTCATTCATTTAGTCTCTGGTCTCTGAAAGCGCTTCTGCCTGAGGACATTTCATGGAGCATTTACATGATGGTACAAAGTTTAAATGGAGTGTGATAATAATAAATAAAGGTGCTAAACTTTTGAAAAATGTGGTTCAGTTCTATGGGTGATCACTTACTTCAACAGCCTAAAATCTGCAACACACCTGATTTCAGCTGTCAAACTCAGGGGTGAAAAGTCCTGCAGCAGATATCCAAAATTAGCTATTTGTAATAAAGACTGTATTATTGGTAGTAAAGATTTCTTTTTAAATATTCCTTAAAGGTGTGAAAATCCAGAGCCACATACACCTAGTGGTTACCCAATACAGAAGGGGAAAAAAGAACTAGGAGAAAAAGGGGGAAAGATATTAAATAAACTGAACAGGCAAGGCTACAAAATACAATTTATAATAATAGCCTGCACATACAAAGACTTACAGCTTTTAAATAGACTTCAAAGAAACAGACTTCAATCGTTACTCAGCTACCTCCACAGCTGCAGTAGGTATTTTTATCTTATTCTCCCTCCCCGCACACATTCAGGTATCAAATTATATTTGGCACTTCCTAAATTCATAATCTTGACACGTTTTACAGGACTTGCTTTGTCACATTGACCATTTGTTAAACTATTGCTATTTGAAGACATATTTTTACTGTAATTACACTACAACACTTCACTACTCAAAAAAGTAATGAAGTCTCTAAGCAAGGGATCTTCCAAACTGCTGAGAGCTGGCCTGATGCTGCTCTCAGCAAAGGTAGTCATCATTTCAGCTTGAATTGCAATAACATCAGAGGTAAGTGCTCACATAAACATTCATTTTTATCCTAGAAATTTCAAGGAAAAAACCCAAGCAATAAAGCATTAACTATATCTAATTAGTAGTAACGTCTGCTTATACAGACCTTGCATCTGGTAGCTATAGGGAGCCTGTCCAGGTTGAGGTGTGCTAAAGCTGGCACCGTAGCTTAGAAATCCTGTCTGTCCAGGTGACTGTGATTGTGCCAATCCACCTTCTGTCTTGATGCCTGCCCACAATGCACCTAAATCAGTTAGTGACAGCAAATCTATTTGTTCATATTCAAACAGGGATGGAAAATAAAATCACTTAATTAACAGCACTTTTAACATGTATCTGCTATTGCATGCATGAGAGAACAAATACCAAGAGCATGCACAAATAAATAGGGTAAGGGAAATCTATAGGCACATATAAAACTGAAGTTCACCAGGGAAAGGTTAAATTCAAAACTGTGTTTCCAGTAACTGCAAAAGAAATTTATACATGAACAGGAAGTTGCATTATTCCTTTTTTCCTTTCCTGCCAGAGGCTGACTTTTCCATATTTTCATGACATTTCACAGAGGAAGATTAGCAACTTTATATGATTTTAATGAAGCATAACATAGTCAAGCTCTCCTGCCATCCACCCATTAATGACATAACTGAGACTTGCATTGTATAATATTCCTACACAAAAATCACATGGCTCTGAGGGCAATGGCTTTCTAAGGAATTAGAAATGGATAGAGAGAACTAGCAGCATTAAATGTAATGACGATTTTCAAAGCTAATTAAATGCTACAGGAGGCATTCAGTCTTTTAACAAATAAACACCTAATAGACAGGAACTATTCCTGTAGCAATCTCCCAGACCAGGAAAAACACAACAGAGAGTCATTAATCTGGACTGACAGGGAAATCCATTACACATCACATCCCCCTCTCATTTCCCAATTTAGAAATAGAATCCAAAGTCCAATCAAATGAATGACTTGCCTCCCAACTTCAGTGATTCGTCCTCTGATTTGTAAGGCAATAAGCAAGTAAATAGAAGCAAGTGAAACACCGAGGAAATGCACACAATTCAGCCTCTGTCTCTTAGTTTTAATTATAAGATTGTCCCAACATGAACTACCATTTAAAAATAATTATAGCCAAAGCAATGGAAAAGTAATACAATACTGTGAGGTTTCACTGTGGTTTTCCCTGATACCTCATTGTTCAGAAACCACCATTATTTGAACTGAATTAACTAAGTGTGAATCAGTAACATTCCTTTGAAAACGACTGTTAATATAAGTCTATTTCCTGGTTGTTGATTTTTTTTGCTTTTAAGAAGATGGAACAATGTTCGAAGGTAGGAGAGAGCTGAAAAGTTACTGTGTTTGCAAAACGTCAGTAGCTCCCTATACAGAAATAGCAGAAATTCTTCTGTGATTTAAATAATTATTTTTCAACTGTTGTCATTAACTGCACTTAGTTCCTTTGGTCAGACTTGCTAACTGCTACATTAACTCTGTTTGCTTGTTCTTCCCTGGTGCTTACTTGCTGCTTCTGAGTGATGAATCTGACACTTCATTTCCATGTGGAAACTCCTGCTATGGATGTTTCAGTATCCCTATTCGTTGTCTATTTAAGGACTTCATGAAAGTTGATTAACTATTGCTTAGAGAACGCTTAACTAAATCGAGCATTAAATTTCTAGCCCGGCTTTAATGGCCTGATTCAACTGTTCATCTTAGACCAGCATGAGGGAGTAATCAAGGGCAGCAGCAGAAGGATGCCACTTGAGTGAAGACAGCTTGGCACTTGTGCCCTTTTGCAAACCACTATGCCATGAAAAGCCTTTCATCTCCTGGTACCTACTCTTCTCACCTGCTCTCATCCAGGTAGCCTTCACTCATCAAACCTTGATGCTCCCTTCTCCTTCTCCCAAGTGTAATGTATGCAGGGAAGTGGGAAGGGACAGTGAGAAAACATAAGGGGACTGCCAGTATCTAGAAAGAAAAGAAGTTGGTAAGCAAAGCCTTTGCTAGAGTTGGTACCAAAGCAGGCAGGAGGAGGGAGTTTCAGGAAATTCTCCAGCCTCCTCAGGGGCTTTGCAGATGAACCAAAGCCAAGAACCCCTGGGAGGCAGCTGTCAGTGGCATTCCCCTCCGCCCCCCTTCCTGCCTGCTTGGCTGCACCACGGTGGAGGTGGGGCAGTGGAAAAATGAAGAGGCTAGAGGTGCATTTGACACAGCACCTTCCCAAACTCTGCCCTAAAGAGAAAACTTGAGGGATGTTGATATGTGAATTTATGAATACTTTTTTCTTCCAGTAATCCCCAGAGTAAAGAAACAAAATGAAATAAGTTCTCCACTCCAACTCAGAGTTTTTCTTTCCACATATACATCTCCTATCTTTATTCCTGCTAGGAGGTCTCAGCCTGGAAGATAGAAAGGCATGGGTCTAAGCTGCTGACCCAAGATGAGAATTTTGACTCTGAACAAGGCTTCAGTTCTTGTCTTGTTGCAAATTATTGTCCCAGTGTTCCCCATGTAATTTACTTTGGGAGTACAGACTATATGATGTCTCTTAAATGTGCAAAAAAAAATATATGGTGCTATATATATTACTGCTATAAAGTACATCAGCAAGGAGCACCTTAGCCCCAGTCACAAGGCACTACCTAAAAATAATAACATGGACTAAAATCCACTTGGCTTAGAAGTGGGGAGATTCAGTGGTTAGGCAAAATTATCCAAAATCCTAGGCATGGAGGATGGGTTGGGAAAATAAACAGAACAAAACAAAAGAGCAGGCAGGCATGTTAACCCCTGGTGAGCAGCTGCCAAGTAATGCAACTCTCAATTACAGCTCCGACAACAAGACAGTTAAACTCAAGTAGTGAAATCAAGGCCTTGCTGAAGTCAGTGGGAGTTCTATCGTTGATTTCAGTGAGGTCAGGACTTCATCCAAAGGAACAAGAGAAAAAAAAAAGTCACTCTTTGGGCTGCCCAAGCCACCAGAGCCAGTGAAGTATGAATGTGAGGTGTCCTCAGGAGGAAACAGGTCAAGAAAAGCGCAGTGGGGAAAGGGGTTGACAATTACCGCATCACCTGATCCATCTGGAAAGAGCAGACAAGCTCTCATCAGCAAGATAAGCTTGCAGTGGTGGGGGAAGAATTCCCATCTCCTTATTCTTGAAAATGTAGTTCAAATACCCTTAAAGTATTTTGTTTGTGTAATTTTAAAATGTGGAATGGAACTGAAACATCCCATTCATATTTGTAACCATATTTTTGGCAGTAAGTGACCACTGTGGCTGTGATCGCAGGAAGAATGCTTCTTTGGATCATAATTATTGATGACATATTAACGAAACCCATTTTTTAAAGTAAGGCCAAGTAACAACCTATATCTTGAACCTAGTGTTCCTACAGTAATCTTGTGTAGGATACGCTTGAGACCCAGCAGATTTCAACTTGCAGATTTCAGGACAAAATGTTCATCAGTTTTGCACTTAAAAGTTTTAATGATTTTAAGGGAAACAGTTTGTACTGCAAGTTCTGTCCTATTTGTATAAAACTTACATTACCTGAATGTGTCTTTACAAAAGATATCACTAAAAGCATGTGGATTGTATATTTTCACTACATTCCCCCAGAGAAACAAAAGACGCATTTTCTAATAATGCATCTTCACTGCTGAACTGCTATGTGGTCTGCCAGCAGACAGTCTGGCAGCAAAATGGTCTCACCCACAGCAGCTTGGTTTTAAATTAATTCTTTTTTTCTTTAAAGATTTGCTACTTAGTACTATCTCCTTCATCAGTCAGACAGAGCTTTGATAGCAATTTATAAATGTGCACACCTCCAGGGTGTTTTAAAACATTGCAAATCAGATTTTTTTGGTGGGGTTCTTTTTGAAGCAGCTTCTCACCTGCTGAAAATCAGTGCAGCTTCACTGATTCGCCTGGGTTCCAGTAATCTAGATCACCTCAAATTCAGACCTTTATTTTCTGACTTACCCTTATTGCACTGATGGAGAGCAGAGCTCCTCGGCAAGTCACCAGGAGTTCTGCCTGTGTAATGGAAGTCCCTAGATCTCTTTCTCCACTTCAAAAATAAAAACCTAATGAATCTCCTTGATCCCAAAAGAGCCATCCTCTCAAATAACTTCTTAGGGGTTTTTTTAATACATAAATTAAGCAACACTCTCTCTAATAGCAAAATTACCAGTCTTTCACAAGAAATGCTTGAGAGCACAGTTTTCCCACTAAACACTGACACAAATGTCATGTAATCTTATTCTAAGAAATATTTACCTTGGAAACAAAATAACAAGGACACGATTTCTTACCATATGAAGGGATTCCATAGGGTTGGCCAGGCTGGGGGTAGGTTGCATAAGCTGCAGCTTGTTGCATCCCCGTTGTAAACTGTGTCTGCCCATACGCAGCCATCGTTTGTGAAGAGGGGGTAGGAAGAATATGTGGGTATGGTCTGCTATTGATTACAAATGACAGAAAATACGATAGACACTACATTAGACAGACATGTGGGTACTTATTTTTAGCCTTATTATAATCCTGCTGCTTCATTAACACATAATCATAGGCTGTGCTAGACAACAGAAACTGCAAGACAAAACAACAAGAAATCAATAATAAAAAAGAATAAGTAAAATAAGAACTTTCCAAATGTTTTTCAAATACATTCTTAGCATTTAAAAAAATATCTTTTTTTTCCTCCATAAGCTGCTGTGGTTTAAATTATGACTTAACAGATGGATCCAATTATTATTTTAAATGAGGTTAAAATCTGCCTGTTTCAGTTATTATTATTACTACTACTACTATTATTTTTAAAAGATACCATACTTGGAAGAGTAAATCTGTGGTGGGGAGAACTGGTGTGTTTGTCTTGGGCTGAAACCACTGCTTCCAATTGCTGCACCAAGGAGAAAAGAAAGCACACAGAAGTGTAAATACACACACCAAAGATAAATATTATTTTTCCTAATAGAATTTCAAGGTATTAACAAGATTTTAATTAAATTCAAATAACACTGATACTTTAGATAGAAAATATTTTTTTTATCAGGAACTATACAAGAATGCTTAACATTAAAATCCTGATTACAAATTTCAAATACTAAATTGCTCCCTTAAACATCTTGTGAGCAATTGTTTGTTCTTTGCTCACATACAGACAACATTTTCAGTGCAAACAATCTATTTCCTAATGGAAACATTTCCCTTCATATTTTCAAAGGATTATTGATATCTCAAATGCAACATTTTATTAACTTTTAGAAATTTTAAGAGCTACATTTTATGAAGGAGATTTATGCATTCCTCGATTGAAAACATATGGCCAGCTCCGGAGCACGTGCCTCTTTTTTTAATTAAAAAACAAAATATTCATAATACAGATGATGCATTACTATATTCCACTTCCTTCTCTTTTCCTCCATCTTAACTTCTCTTTTTTTTTTAGTGCTTTCACACTTTCAAACCCCTCATTATCGCATAAAGATGTCATGACCAATGTGCAAATTTCTTTAGTGAAACACTTAAACCTCAGGGCACGCTTCTCCCAGCAGCCCAGCCACTGCTGACACAGAGCTTTACGCTTCCCCATCCCAGCTCCGTTCAGTATTTTTGGGTGCTGCTGAGAGCATGGTGGGCGTGCCTATGTACTCAGCTCTGGCCATTACTACCGGGAGCCCTTCCTTTTCTGGTTACTGTTTGGGTGCCACTTCTCCTCTGGGTCCCAAGACTGGTTTTGAAGGCTTTGCCAGGAAGGGGTCATGAGGTTATGAGACTACTGTAAAATCAGACAGCCAGAGAAACAACAGGCCCTATTGCTAAGTACTTGGAAATAAACAAGGCACGGATAATTACCCTTCGCCAGCTACCCCTTTCCTGGCCAACTAAAGGAAAAAAATCTATCATCATTACAGGCTGGGAGCACTCGCGAAGCACAGGGGGAAGCAGGGAACCTCTTTCCGTGTCTTGCACACCTGATGGTTTTCTTTTCTGTGGTCTGTGAGGGAAGCTGCAGACACGTCAAATGTTACAGTCCAGCCTTTAGTCAGATCACCACAGAATGAAATGCCATGAAATGAAACATACTGCCTTCTCTTCTTTCAGAGATTTAAAATGCTTCATAATTATTTTTTTTGCCTTTCCAGTTTGCTACTTTCAAATGCAAGAGCAAGTGCTGAAAATGGAGGCTGTGACAAGACCAGAAAAGGCTTAGCTACTTGGAGCCTGACTGGTTGCAAGATGTCAAATTTTGCTACTCTGGAAATACAGCCCCACAATATAATATCAGATTTTTTTTAATTAAATTTGCACTGTAAAAAAGACATGCTCAAAATACCACAGTTGATACATAGGTAGGCGAAACTGTGCAATCATCAGGCTTTTCTCAGTGTTTGTCTCCTGGACATTAGCAGTTAAGATGTGTTTTGCTTCCAGGAAGAAAAACAACCTGATGAAAGAATGAATAGCTTGATAATAAATTACAATCAATGAGAAAGATGTACCCCTCAATGACAACGCTAATCACAGAGGCAGGTATACTAATTACTCTGGGCCAGAGTACTCCCTAGTGAGACTCCCACCAAAGACACCAATGGACATCAATAAGCCTGACGCTGTAATGCTCCTTATTCAGGGAAAACTCTCATTGAATTACACTGTCTGAGTAAGATGAACAAAAATAGGCATAAGCTATAATGTGCACAAGATGTTTTAACAGCTGTGCACAGGTTTAGAGCACATGGGATAAGAAAACAGTAAATGAAAAAAAAGCTAAGCTTAAAACCTTTGTTTATTGCTTACCTGATCCTGAGAAATTGTCTAAAGACCCGTCTGTGGTAGTAGTACTAGCAATCTCACTGCTGCTCATTGGTTCTGTTTTAACTACAGAGATAGAAATAAAATATATTCTATATGCACCTAATATTCTTGCACACACATGCACACGCACACACTCACTACAGCCACAAATTCAATAAAACAAAAATTTTCTAAAAATGTTTCAAATCATGGCTATCAATATTTCGCATTTTATGTATTTGCATATACAAGCAATGCAAAGTACTGGCAGCTATGATTTACACATACATATAAAATGATCAAGAGGGTTATTTCTGTCCCCAAGGAATAAGAGCCACTGTAACAAATCAGAAGTCCCCATGCAACTCTCTGCACCTGTCCTGATTCCTCTTAATCCCACAGACCCAACAATAAGGGTCCACATTTAGATCAGGTCACACAGACAATTACAGGCTTGAAAGAAGGCAATCTGAATGAGACAAAAAAGGAAATATTTTTTTAATGGGTTTCTCTGAGGGCTGTTCACATTTTTTTATGCATCCAAATAACTTTTCAGAGGAAAAATGAGAATTTGTGATGAAGTAAAACACTTTTCTCATGTTGGATTTCTCTGCTTAAAATTAAAGCCAACTTTGTACTCAGCAACCCTGAATAAACAAAGAGGGCACAGTCCTCAGCAGATACTTCAAAGAATGCTTTTACATTTTATTCCCTCTGCACCCATGACCCAATGCGTCTGTCAGTGAGTGAAATAACATGGAAGTAAGAGATTCTCTCCTGGCTCATGCTGTTTCATAATTAGTTATTAATTAATGACTTTAAGGAAGTCTCAGGCAAACATAAAAAATTCCCTTTCTGATACTCTGACACAATCTCTGTAACAACAGTATTCTGATCCAGCTAGCAAGGACAGGGTTGACTAGGTTTGGATGCAAACAGGCACAATACCTACTCCTAGGGAGTTATCAGATCAGTGCTGCAGTCTCTCAAATCCATTTTTACATGCCTAGCTTTTGGAGTTACAGCACACCAAAAGCAATTGAGGATGACATTTCAGAAAACAATGGAGCTGATTTTACTATCAACAACCCACTGCTTTCGCTTGTGTTGACACACAGTCACTGCTTCCTACGCACAAGCGCTGTTGCATACCTGACCTTTCATAGAGGCAGTTCAGTAACACTGCATAAAGTGAATACATGAACACCAAGGTAAAGCGCACCCTATTTGAGATGGAAAGCCTCAGTGTCACTGTGACATTGATGTGCATGTGTGCATATATGTAT
>WAAB01020993.1:105051-116330 GCA_013389865.1 Piaya cayana | reverse complement strand
CCTTAACTCTTCAACCATACAAATAAGTTCCCACACTCGATCACAGCTTTCACAAGTGGAGCCAGTAACAGAGGCATGAGTTGGTTTGGGAGGGGGGCACTGCCTACAGCTTATGGTCTGGGTCAGCTGTCTGGCTCTAGAATAGAAGTAGTAACTTCGTCAAGAAGGAAGACACTTTTTTGAGTATGAAAGAGTGCTTTTCTCATAAGTAACATTTCAGGAGGGAAAAGTGAGTGTGGAGAAAGGCAGGATTTTTATCTTAAACTTGTTTTTTGTAATTGGTGGTCATATTTGTATACTGACTGATGTAACCTTCAAGATTTCTTGGCTTCCGTGGTACTTTGTAGTTTTTCTAGCTTCCTCGAGTTTGCTGTTACAAAAGCAACTTCTGCTTTCCTGTTGTCATCACTGTATTGTGCAAGTCTAGTGTACACGTTTATTACCACACCCAGGGATGTCATGGTTACTCTTGAACCATTTCCCTGGAGATGAGAGTGGCAAAATCAAGACCACTCACTATTGACTTAAGAAATAAAAATGGTATAATGCTTTCCAGATTCAAGCTTGTAACAATACTTTCTTTGTATAGCTAACTAAGTGTCAGCATCATGCTTTTGTAGGTTGTATTCTTTTAACACTGTACATGAATAGTCAGTATCATTTTCCTCTTTTGAATTCGTAAGTATTTTCATAATGTAAAATTATTTTTTATCAGAGTATTGGCTTTATCTTAGTTCAGAGTCTATACATGTTTGGAGTTGAAGAACTGATATTTATCCAGCCAATTCTAGAAATCACAGTTTTGATGTCCCTCTTACAAGAGTTCCAGCTGTCAGCTGAGAAAAGAAAGCTGCTGTATCTTATACTAACTATTGTAATGCAAGCATGTAAGTGGCATTTTACTTTTGAATTTATGTAATATTCAGTTTTGTCCTGTTTGTTACAGGTAATCTCTCCCTGTGTGGTAAAGAATTTGCTTTCAGTACCAGCCACAGGCAAGGTCATCAGGAGCTGGCTTCAGCATAGCTTAGCTGATGGTTTTTAAAACCTTGTTCTAGCAAGATTGTCTAGGTATAAATTTGTGCAAGTGTTGAAAAATAAATGAGTGAAGCATTTATTTTTATTTGGCTCTTGAAGTGACTGAGATGGCTTTTTGAATATTGAAAACATGTGGTTTTAGGCTGTGGGATTTTTTATTAGTAAAAAACACCTCAATTGCTCCTCCATCTTCCCTAGTTCCCAAAGACTTATTTGAACTGGTAATAACGCTTAGCATGGGAAGCCCAAACTCTAGTAAGTTTAAGATCCATTGTAGAAACATCTATTCCAGTGTAGCTCCTTTCTAGCATAGGAGAGGTGCTGACAAATGCTCAGGATAGGTCAATGAGAAGAAGAGCTGTTGTGCCATGGCCTGCAGGGCTTTTCTGCTTCAACACAGGGGTCACATCTACTATTACAAACTGCAGATCTCTGTAAGACAAGAGAGAAACTACACAGCTGCTCCATGCTGGTGGGCTGCTGCAGGATTTCTCCTCTTCCCGTCTCCCACCCCTCCAATTCTTCATTAATATTTCTCTGATGGAAAAATATTTGCTTTGACAGAACCTTGCAGGAGGCAGCATCTGTCTTCAAGAACATAGATGTTATAACTACACTAACCCAGCTGTATGTTAATCAAGTTTGAAATACTAGGATTAGAAGCAGAGCCTAAGAATCTCTGAGTTGTACTCCAGAGGTGTAGGAAAAGTGGAAGATAAGTGAGGTGAGCTGGAGACAATTCTGGAACAGATTGTAGGTTGACTTTTACAATTAAATTATCAACTACTTCACACTCTAGGAATAGTTTAAATTCAAAATCAGACCTAAGCATCTGTAAATGTACTGTATTAAAATTATTAAATCTTTTTCAAAATAGAGAAGGAAAAGGCAATGTATTACAGATTAGAATTTAAATATAGAATGTAAATAAAGGGAGAGAGGCGTGCTATAGCCTTCTAGGAGAAGAAGAGACACTATCTGTCTGTCTAAATATTTTTTTTCTAGCTTGTGCAATTATGGGATTTCTTAAATATGTTTTGGTTAACAACTACTGCTATAAAAGGTTGTCAGGATACTGAAGTAATACAGAGGGAAATCGTGGCCAGCAATGCAGATGCAAAGTTGTTCTCATATCAATGGCCTTTTTCTTACAGAATAGTATGTCAGAATGAAAACTTGTTCATGGGAAGTAGCTCACTATTAGTATCGAGCTTCAGATTCTGCCTCAGAAGGGAGAGCATGCAGGCATCATTGTGAAAATCGCTTTTCCAGTGCATAACATTTGATGCTTATTTCTTTAAGATGTCATAACTCTCATTTCTAGTGGAATATAATAATGCAAAGATTATATAGCATATCTATTTTTAAATGCAAAATTAAAATCCACCATCTCTATATAATAAAGTGATTTTCATGCAGTGTTAGAATTTTCAATAAGAAAAATGTGTTGGCTCCTATTTTAATGACTTTGCTATGGAAGCATTTTCCTCCAGACATCAGAAACAAGTAGAAAAATTACTTGAGAAATCTTTCAGTTTATTTCTGAAATATTTTCTGTCTTATGATCTCGTCTTCATCTGTAGAAGACAAATAGTGGATAGGGTGAGAGGTGATGGGAAAATGACAGTATTGTCATAAGCTTCTAATTTTTGTTTTTATTTCCAAGCTTAAAAGTCTGGTCTAATGGGTAAGTGCTGAGTGTGATTTCTGATTATGGGAACTTCTTTCTAAGTGTTTCTTTATTCAACCTCCTGTGTCTGTAAAAATAACAATTACAAAAAAATATCCCAATAAACAATAAAACGGATATTGAAGGGGAGCAGTATATCAGTCACAGCCAGGCTGTTGTCCACTGAGACCTCTACCAGATCTGCTCCTTCTCTGTATAAATGAAGTGTTTAGTGCTTTGGTGTTTTGCTTCATGTTTTCTTGGAATGACCTGAAGAAGGAAGTAGAAAGCACATTAATTGCATCTGCAGATGTTACAAAGCTGGCAAGCTACTGCAGCTGAAGAATAGCAAGAAATATAAGTTGATCTAGAGAGCAGCTATGTGCAAGTATTTAGAAAATGAGGCTCACCTTGGAAGCGTGATCCAAATTATAGGCATGTTACATGTAAAATAAGTTTAGTGAAGTGTTAATGTTTAGCTTTCCCTTATGCAATAAGCAAAATTTGTTTTTCCTAATATCTCACCCAGTTAACTGTTTCTAATGGTATCTTGATCTTTAACCACTTTTATTGAACCATCCTGCAAGAGTTTCCAAATTTGCTACCATGGTTTTGATGATGATGAACAAATACCTGGAGTACTTCTTGGTTTAATTGCAAGTAAAAGCTAAGCAATATGTGGAAAAACTGATATCTCCTTTTTTATGATTCTGCCCCACTCGAAACATTCAATTTTAAAAGTATTCGCCTTATTTGTGCTATTTCATGCATCTACTTAACTCATTTACTGGTTTGCTTTCAAATTGGAATGCCAGCAGGACTCTGCTTTTTTATGTCTTAACAGCCTCTCAGCACTGAGCTTTTTCCAGGGGTGAATGCCAATCAGTTGTAATTTGCTCAGGTAGTGAAATTATTATTGTAGCATTTCTTTTGGTTAACTACAGTGTAATAGGTCATTGTAACAGATAATTTCACATAGAAACGTGAAAGGCTTTTTTAGTACGCTTTGTAGCATATTCTCTGTGAAGGAGGCAAAACAAAACTGCTTACTGAATATCACGTTAATTTTGGCTTAAATGTCCTGTGTTTTTCTGCACTGATATGCTGGAGATAGTTGCAGCGTAACCCAGATGATTCACTACTATGACTATCCTAAATTAACATTACATGACTGGGGCGGGGAGAAGATACAGAAGAATGGTTATTTTGCATAAGCTGTATGATTTGACAGGTTTTTCATTTTGTGGGTTTTTTTTCAGTGAAGTAGCACCTGCCTAATAAATTTAAACCACCTGGTAATGGTGCTTACTTTTGATGGGGCTCCTAGAAATGGTCCACATTATGTAAGACAGAGAAAGCACTAAAATGAGTTTTAATATCAAGTAAGTACGTAGTAATTGTTAGCAGAACAGCTGCCTTAAACTTCCAGAGGGCAGACTTTGGACTGTTCAGAAGACTGGTTGATGAAATCCCATGGGAAATAGTCCTTAGGGGCAAGACAACCCAAGAGGACTGGGTGCTCTTCAAAAAGGAAGTCCTGGCAGCACAGGAGCAAGCCGTCCCCATGTGCCAGAAAATGAGCCAGTGGAGAAAACAAACATCAGGAGGGCTAAAGCCCGACTAGAGCTCAGACTGGCCAATTCTGTGAAAGAGAGTAAAAAACTCTTTCTTCAAATACATCAGGTAGTAAAAGAAGGACCAGTGAGAATATACAGTCATTATTGGATGAAGAAGGAACAAATGTGACAAAGGATGAGGACAAGGCCGAGATACTTAATGCCATCTTTGCTTCAGTGCCAGGGAAGGTCATGTAACAGGTGATCTTCAGTGCTATCATACAGCACGTGCAAGAGAACCGGGTGATCAGGCCCAGTCAACATGGGTTTACAAAAGGCAGGCCCTGTCAAACTAACCTGATTGCCTTCTAGGATAAGGTGACAAGTGTATGAGGGAAAGGCTGTGGATGTGGCCTTCTTGGACTTCAGCAAAGTCTTTGACACAGTTTCTCACAGCATTCTGCTACGGAAACTGTGGACCCAGAGAGTGATGGTAAATGGAGTTAAATCCAGCTGGAGGCCAGTTACAAGTGGTGTCCCGCCGGGCTCCGTGCTGGGTCCAGCCCTGTTCAATGTCTTTATCAATGACCTGGATGATGGCATTGAGTGCACACTTAGCAAGTCTGCAGATGACACTAAGCTGGGTGGAAGTGTCGATCTGCTGGAAAGTAGGGAGGCTCTGCAAAGGGATCTGAACAGGCTGGACCGCTGGGCTGAGTCTAACAGCATAAGGTTTAACACGGCCAAATGCCAGGTCCTGCACTTGGGGCACAACAACCCTATGCAGAGCTACAGACTGGGAGAAGTCTGTCTGGAGAGCTGCCTGGAGGAGAGGGACCTGGGGGTGTTGGTTGACAGCCGTCTGAACACGAGCTAGCAGTGGCCAAGGTGGCCAAGAAGGTCAATGGCATCCTGGCTTGTATCAGAAACGGTGTGACCAGCAGGTCCACGGAGGTTGTTCTGGCCATGTACTCAGAACTGGTGAGACCACACCACGAATCCTGTGTTCAGTTCTGTGTCCCTCACCATGAGAAGTATGTTGAGATGCTGGAGCATGTTTAAAGAGCAATGAAGCTGGTGAAGTCTTATGAGGAGTGGCTGAGGGAACTGGGGTTGTTTAGCCTTGAGGAGGCTGGGAGGAGGCCTTATTGCTCTGTACAACTGCCTGAAAGGAGGTTGTGGAGAGGGTGGTTCTGGCCTCTTCTCCCAGGTGACAGGGGACAGGACAAGAGGGAATGGCCTCAAGCTCCACCAGATGAGGTTCAGACTGGATATCAGAATAAAACTTTTCATGGAAAGGGTCATTGGGCACTGGAACAGGCTGCCCAGAGAGGTGGTTGGGTCCCCATCCCTGGAGGTACTTAAAAGACAGGTAGATGAGGTGCTCAGAGACATGGTTTAGTAGTTGATAGGAATGATTGGACTTGATGATCCAAGAGGTCTTTTCCAACCTGGTGATTTTATGATTGTGTGAACCGATTTGTTTAAAGACTGAATTAAAGACAAAATTAAAGATTAACTGCTACTGTGTTGGACTTTGAAAGAATACCTAAAAAGGTGGTAAACCAAATCCATTGCTTTCTTCTAGCAGTGAGGCAGATCTGTTCAGCACCTCTTCTTTGCATGCACATATTAGCAGTGGCTCATCAGGCTGGCATGCATCTCCTGCTCTGCTCTTTGCAGTGTGACCTCTGCCCCTCCATTTTGAGAACTGCTTAAAAATGATAGCATGCAAAAAAGCTTGGTTTGACTTTTTCCAGTGAATCAGTTTTTATAAAAAGGACATTGTTTTTTTCTTACAGATTTTCAGAATTCCTTTCGTAGCAAAGATCCATGAAGATGGAGATGTATTGTGCGGTTTCAAAACTCCAGGTTGCAGTAGCAGTTTCAGTTTCTTTAATATGTTTAAATGAAAGGCTGAACTGATATTTGTTCATAATTACAATTGCTTTTGAAATGTCTGCTGCGTGTTTGGCATGATTTTGATTATGAGTGGAACCAGGCTTTCAGCTGAAATCTATTGTTATTTGCTTTAACCTTTTTAGGATTATTCATATTTTATTCTTTTGTGTTCAGTCAGCTGTAATTTGGAGAATGCTTATTTGTCATTATTAAGCTTGTTTGCCTGTGTCTTATCTCAGATGATTATATTAAAAGCATGACAAAAATATGTACTATTCTTGCTATTTCCTCCACAGTGTAAGATTGTGTTGCTACTTATCTGTGCTACTGTGCTTCTCTATCTCTGCAGCTAGTATTCAAGTGTGACATGAATTCTTTATCCACATGGTATGGTGGTGGCTTGCAAGTGATGAAAAACAGTTCCTTTACACAAATGTCCATCTTTGTTAGTGCTGTCAAACAGCAAGTGTGATATCCAGGGAGTACACCTCACTCTGTGGTGTACTGATAGTGTAATCTAATTTCCAAATATAAATTGAATGCATCTTTTTAATCTATAGCCATCAGTTTTACATAGGCTAAATGAAAACAATGTGTTAGAGACAATAAATGGGGCTTTGGAAGAAAGATCAGTGGCTAATTGGAATTAAACCTTTGGGTTTGCCACATTTTCTGATAAATTAACCTTCCTGAAGAAGCTGTTTATGAGCTATTTGGTCAGAGCCTTTCTCAGTGATACCTTATGTATAGTAGTAATAAGCTTCACAGTATAAAAAGTGTTAACAAACATTGCAAAATGTTTTCACAAATATGTGTTATTTAGTTATTTTCTATGCCCTCCCAGGTAAAATGAACTAAAGTGAGCCGAAAAATTAATGAAATGACATTTCTGATTTTAATAGGCAAGCTGCCATGACACAGACTGAACTATTCCCTAGCAGGAAATCTTCTGTTAAAGATTTTTTTGTTGCCTTGTATTCAAGTTCAGAAGATGGGTAATACTTCTATTCTTGGGGAAATCTTACAACAATTACATCAGTCCTTTTAATAACTGGAAGATCTGAGAGAGGACCCCTTCTTCCATGTACCCTTCAACAACTGGATGTTTTGGCAGGCATTTCCAGTCAAAATCAAGTAATTTTGATGATTCTTTTCTGAAAGATTTGCTTTTACTATAGTTTAAGCTGACTGAAGTCTCTGTTGTGTCATCCCGCCCACTTTGCTTTTCTCTGGATTTGCTCCCTAACTAGTTTTTGGCCAAGCCAGGCAATAGTGGTGCTTCTGCATGTGGAGAGGTGGCAGAAAAGCCAGTATGGCTTCTCCAGGCACTGTCAGTTATGAAACTGCATCTTTAAGTAGTTCAGATTTGTCATCGTCTATCCACTCCAGAGCACCAAAGTCAGATCTTTCATTTCTGGTTTGCTTCTTGTAAGGTAATGCATGTAGCCTTTTCAAGCAGCCTTAATATCCGTTCTTAATTGCCTCAAACTGTCGTGTAGCATATTTCTGTATCTTCATCCAGTGCTGCAAAATTATACTGTTGCTGATACTGTTCTGTGTGTATGACTGAGGTATTCCTCCTGTAACACTATAGAAACAGCAGTTCGCTGTTATTTCTGCTAGACTAGGCAGAACAAATTTGTTCAGACCTCTTGTATATCCTGTGTAACATCCCCACTGCTGAAGAAATACAGTGGTTCATTACAAATGCCATCCTTCAATCTCATTGAATTAGTGAGGCTACCTATTTAATTGAAGAATTCCTTTTATTAATAAGAGCTTGCTGTCTCAGGCCTGAAGGGGAAAACTAGCAAACTAGTTTTCATCCTTCAGGAGCATACAGTCATAATAGAGAGGCATTTCTAGTGCTAATTTAAATAATAGGTGTATTTGTTTTATCAGTGATGTTTATGTGGTTTTATTGCTGCTGTGGATACCAGGCTAGGCACCAAGTTACTTCAGCTGCTTCGTAGGGCAGATGGCAAGAGGATGTTAGCAATACCATTAGGTTTTCAGTTCCTGTGATTCTGCATTACACTGAAGACACCTATTATATAAAACCGCTGGTTGCACCTTTATTCTACTGACGTGTTATGATCTGTACAAAAGCAGGTTGTATCATATTATACATGCTGTGTGGCATCTCTTTTCCTGCCTATTACAAAGTGTGTCAGTGGTTATGTCCTGTGCCTATTGAATGACAGGTGTCCATTAAGACCTATTAGCAACATCAATAATTGATCCATATATTATTCCATGTATAACATGGTTCTTTTTGGACAAATTCATTTTATTGCTTTGAAGTGGAGAACTGTAAGGTATTTCTTATATTTATTAAATATGTATTCAAGTCTGTTGAAGGGGAGGTTTTGTGATCTTTCTAGTACAGATGAAGTAACTCATTCTTTCCTTGTGTCCTAGTTTCGACTTGGATCTCTAAAGCTACAGAAAGTTTCACGTCCAGCAGAGGTGGTTAAGGAGCTGATTGGTTACTGCCTGGACTGCCTAGGAGAACTACAGATGAAAAATGAGCATCTGCAAAATGAAAATGAAAGGCTTTCCAGTGGCTGGAGCAATGTGGAGAAGCGGTGAGTTTAAAAGTGCATTCACAGGTGATTCTTGAGAAACTCACCAATACTGTCAGTACAGACTTTACTGGTGAACACTTTCGTAGTCATATACTAAAAGCACACAAAATTTTCTTCTTTTGACAAGTGTTTTTGAGCCCGTTTATCTAGTTATGGATCTCCTTTGTTTGTCGAAGAAACGGGTATTATGAACTTTGCAATTAAAACTGGTTTTAATTTTATGATGCAGAATAAAATCCAGCAAAACTTCTTTTATCTAGAATCCTCTCCACTTTCTTCAGGAAGCCTTTTCCTGTCCTTTATTACCTAAAAATTTTAGCACCAGTAGTTTAAATTATTTACATTTTTCAATGGGAAAGAAGTTGCCATTGCCTTAATCTGTTTGTCTTGTCAAAACAGACAGAATAGGAAAATAAATCATAGAATCACCACGCTGGAAGAGACCCATCGGATCATCAAATCCAACCATAATGTTTTGTTATAGGGAAAAGTACCATTATTTTGTTGAAGATATTTATAATTGCCATTGCGTTTACAGTTGGAATTGTCTGCCGCTGCACTCTGTAGTGAAGGAATCTATGCTTATATCAGTTAGCATACAACAACTTAGCACATGGAAGTCAGACACTTTATTTTGTTTTTCTATAGTTTTATCCAAGTAAATACGTTTAGGAAGACTGGTGAATGAATGTTGCTAATTGGTGTTAATTTACCTTGAAAAAAAGAGCTAATTTTTTGGGAGGAGTTAGTTTTGTTTCCCCTGACAATCTCCCTGACAAGCATATAGCCTTCTTAAGTAGTGTTTTACTGCTTAACAGTTTATTGAACAATAACGTATTGTATAACCAGTGTGCTGCACTGTGTAATAGGCATTAGTGCTGATGTCAATTTCCATGGCAGAGAGGTGCTCTTAAAGAGTAACTCCAAAGAAAAAGTCACAGTTGCCTAACAGCTTTTGCTCTCAGAATCAGTATTCAGCCTTGGGAGATGATAAGTTCCTTTCATAGGTTTACATTTTAAATAACAGAAACCTGATTTTTCAAAATAAATACTGGCATTTGTATGGTCACTAGACTTTGGACATGTCTGCTAAATGGAGAAGTAAAATAATTTTCATCCAAATGATGTTTTCTTTTTTTTTTACCACACTCCAATGTACCCTGCTGTCTCTCTTTACTCTTTTGGCTCCAAATGCTAGGCCTAAATTGTTATGAATTTCTTAGAGCTGAACAAAAGCTTTGCCTGCCTTTGTTCAGAGGGCAGGATTTAAGGCTTCACATTCTGTATCACTCACACTGTTGAGTGGTAAACCATCAAATACAAATAGCATGTGATGTGGAGAATTGTGTTCCTTCTTTGCCTGGAGCTAAGGCACATGAGCTTCAGAGTTTCAATTTCTGCAGTTTCCCTTGCATAGAATCTCTTTCTTCAGGACCTCATTTGAGTTAAAACATAGCTTACAAACTTCCAAGAGTTGGGTTTCTTCAGTTTAAGTATGGGACACTGGATGGAATTGCTCAATCGTGTCTTTCCCATTTCCCTGCTCTAATTTTCTTGCCCATTGTGAAGATTTTGTGAGCTTAGCTCAGCAGCTTTGTCCCATAGCTCTCTGGGGTCTCTTGAAGCTCATTCTGCTCTCTGGTCTTAAAAATGGCAAGCAGATTGCCTTCTGGAGGCCAAATTTGCCTAGTGAGCAATCCCTGGGCGGAATACCAACTCTGCTCTGCTGCTGAAATTGCCCCAAAGTACCTGAGATCTGCTTGACTGTAAAGAGCTTTCGTGATAACCCTATGGCAGGAATGACTACTGCCACTTCACTCTGCAGTTCAGGTCTGGGTGAAGGCAAAAATTGGGAACAGGACAAAAATCCCTTTGAAGAGAAATCCCTCATGATTAAATTATTAAATTACTTACACGCTCTAGTCTAAGTTATGCAATGTCTGAGGTGTTCAGTGTTTTTTGTTGAAACTGTAACTCCATTTTCACTGTCTTGCTTATTGTGATGAACTATTTGTAGGATTTTACCTGCCTGAATGTTTCCCTGCGTTTAGGAAAGGACCCATGTGTAGGTGACAGCAGTAGGAGAGTTACTGACTAGCTATACTGCTTGGCATTTGATCTAAATCCATAAAATAAAAACTACTAGGATGTTATCTGGCAAAATCCAAATAGAAAAGCTATGGAAATTTTCAAAAGGATTATTCTGAGAATTCTGCAAGTAGATGCCTCAGTGGGAGTGTGTGTGTACACCTCAGACATAGATGAGTTAAAATATCACAGCAGAATAACTATTGTTTTTATTTCATATAGATAATTGATACAGAATCACAGAATCACAGAATCACCGGGTTGGAAGAGACCCACTGGATCATCGAGTCCAACCATTCCTATCAAACACTAAACCATGTCCCTCAGGACCCCGTCCACCCGTAACTTAAACACCTCCAGGGAAGGCGAATCAACCACCTCCCTGGGCAGCATATTCCAGTGCCTAATGACCCTTTCCGTAAAAAACTTCCTCCTAAT
>WAAB01020993.1:49141-104463 GCA_013389865.1 Piaya cayana | reverse complement strand
TCTCTGGGCCCGGTCAGCCAACCAGTTTTCCACCCAGGAGAGTGTGTGTCTGTCCAGGCCGGAGGCTGACAGTTTCTGCAGCAGAATGATACAGTAAGTGTAAAGTAATATTAATGTATAGCAAAAAACTCTTAAGCCGACAAAACACAAGTTGAATTGCTTGTTTGGTTGTGGCATCTATTTTACATCAAATGTCTAAAATTTGTGTACACAAGCCAAAATCAGAATAGCTGTTAATTTGTATTGTGGTTAACTATGACGACAGCATATTTAGGCTATAAGCAGCTTATAAAGAGGCAGACTAGGTAACTTGGTGCTTAAAACTGACTTGTCAGCATTAGCTAATCAAGATTCAAAACCATTACCAGTGTTGGGGGAAGGGTGAATCTGAAATGTAACAAAACAGTACTTTAAGACCAGTAATTGTTTTAGAGTACTGTGCACAAGGATAATTAGCAGAGATGTTGCTTTTTTTTTCTTTCTGGAGTTGGAGTGTGGAAAATGTAAAAATGCCATTAAGTTTAATAGTTCATGTTAACCTCTGTGAAGCATGTGTGATTGCTCTAGGCAGCACTTAAGAACTAGGCAGTTACTTATTTTCTGAATTACTAGTGCTAGCCATTCCTAACACTAGCTGCTTTTAGTAGGCTGTGTAACTTGGGTGGGTCTAGCACATTAAAAGCATTGCACTTACATAACAGAGGATCTAAGGATATAGAAATCTGAAACACATGCAAATGAGACTTGCACCACTCTAGCCATTGACTTTCATTTATTTACCTGTGCTTGAAAGTTGTATTTGAGATGAGCAGCTTCTCTCTTTGGCCTAGGGAGATGGCATTCTAGTGAGATAAATCACATAAAGGCACAAGCATGTGACAAATTGCAATTAGTTTGTCTTTATTACTGATGAGGTACTGGAATGAAATGTAGCCAGCTTTGCTTAGTGGTCATGTAATTCAGGTAATGCATGCCTGAGTGAATCCTAAAGGCTTGCAGAGTTACAGCCAGAACCACCAACACCTTTTACATTCTGCATAGTTAATGGTCCTTGTTCCCAAACAGCAGAGGACTGTTGCTTCTTATTATTCAGTTTTTCAGTATCATCATATACCACAGTAATATATTTTTAAAGGTTCATAACTGGCAAATGTATTATTAATATAGTACAATTTTACACTAATTGAATGTTATGCCAAATTAGTGATATATCTCTGTCTGGAAAATGTATTTCTATATGGATTACTTTAAAAAAACAGGAAAAAAAAAAACCCAAAAGTGTTACATAAATGAAAACAGTCATATAAGATTAACTGGTGGTGTACTAATTGATTTTGCCTACAGGGAATAGTTAATATTCTAATCTCACAGTCAGTATGTATATTTGGAGATACTAATATTTTGCTCCAAGGGCTAAAGAAATTGACTAGTTTTGCAGTAGGTTCCTGTGCAGTGGTTAAGGTCCGGGCAGCACCAGCTTTACTTTATTGACAGTTTACAGTTAAGTGGACTTTCATCAGAACATGTCCTGTATGACACCTTTTTGGCCAGGTTGGCAAAATGTAACTGTTTAAACAAACCTCAGCTCTCTGACAGTAACTAGTGCATTGGGAAAATAAAGACAGAGTAGTAATCACTTTCTTTAATTAGTATTATTTGAGAAAGGGAATTTTTCTCTAGGATTTTATAGAGACAGGATTACCATATTTTACACAAAATTATTGTTTTGCGTTTTTATATATACAGACATAATTATCTTGAGGCATGTAAATGGCAAGTTACCTAACAGCTGTAATCTCTTTTTAAAAAAATCTGTTTATTAATGGCTGAATGGCTTGGTAAGTAGGAGTCAATTCCTTTTCTTACCTTCCTTACTCCATGAGGTGGGCAAGGCTCTTCTGGACCCTCGACTGGGGTTTAGGATTCTTTGTGAATTATCTGTTTGTTCCCCACTAGACCGTTAACTTCCCTTTTATAAGTGGAAAGTCTCCTGGTAGTTGATTAGTGCATATGATCTTTCATTTAGGAATTATTGAACTGATCTGTATGGTAATGGTGTTCTTCTATTTGCATTTAAATTAGATGAATTATTTATCAACTATCAAGCACATCCCTAAAGCATTGCACAGTAGTCTTAATACTTTGTGAGATTATTTTATGCTGTCTTTCTTCTTATATCATATATGTTTTTTATCTATGAACAAAACCATCAATATTTATATAAGAAGTCTTTTGAAATGTATTACTTTATAAATAACTATTTTAAAAATCTTTTATGCACTTGGATTTAATAACAAAGGAAACCTTTTAGACTTTTTTACCAATCTTGTGTAGGTTGATGGAAAAACTATTTTTTATAGGTTATAGCTGCTTGATGTAATACTGGATACCATCAGCAGTAAGATTATCAGGATGCTTATTTGCTTGTTATAAATACAGCTATGAAAATGTTGTTGGTTCAACCCATGAACTAAAAAGTTGTGACATTCAAGAAGTAAATACAGGATTGCATTTGCCAAAAGTAACTTCATTTGTTGTGCTCATGTCTGCTTATATTCCATCTTGCTTTGCTTATGAGAGAGTATACCTCCACATTCTTAATTGTATATTTCCTTTGTCCTTCATTTTGTTGACATTGACCTACCTGCAGGTATAAGGCACATTGCACCTGTAAAAAACAGAAGAATATTTTACTCTGAAGATATTAAGAGCCTTTTGAACATTTTTGTATGCATTGTAAATATGTAGTCCTCTATCAAGTAATTGTGATTCGTTTGGTGGGGGAGAGGTGTGTAAAAATGTGCCTAGTGGTGTCTGCAAGTGTAGCAAGATCTCATCTCTGTATCAGTGTAATTCAAAATGGAGTCTGCAGCACTGGAATTTTTAGCATTGTATTTGTCTGAATGCTTGTAAGGGATTACATTTGCCATCTACTGTTGCCAGAAACTGCTTGTTGCACCTTGCATGGTCCCTAGAACAGAATATGCATGGCTGTTGATGCAAAATGGAAAGGCAAACTATGTATCATCCACAACTTGCAAATGGTTCCTGGCAAGGAAATTGTTCTGGAGCTGTCCCAGTTGTGCAAAGTACTTAGTGGTCAACTCAGCCTATGTGGAGTTGCCTATTTCTTGTTTCTTTTTTTTTTCTCCTTCTGTTCAAGTATATTTCAAGTCAGTGTGTCGTCCAGATTTTGAACCTGTCAAGCTTAATTATATCTAATTGTAGTCTCATTATGTGTATCCTAGGTATGCCCACTATAGTGAATTCAGCATTGAAACTGAAGAACACTTGCCTATTTAAATTGTGGTTGTCTTGAATGCTTATATACAAGAACATAGTGAAAAAAGCATGAAGTGAAAATTTTCCCCTTGGAAACTTTACCCTTTTGGTAGCAAACTTCATTGCACTTTTTTTAATGAAACAAAATGCTTTTTCTGGCTGGTTTCAGACATGAGATTCTAGACTAGTAACACATGCATGGTGTAGGTATTCCTGTCACAGGAAGGCTGGCCTCACTGCAAAATTTTCTTCCATGAAACAGAATTTGAAG
Organism: Piaya cayana; assembly: GCA_013389865.1. Lineage (NCBI taxonomy): Eukaryota > Metazoa > Chordata > Aves > Cuculiformes > Coccyzidae > Piaya > Piaya cayana. The sequence goes on along the minus strand of WAAB01020993.1, from coordinate 100,910 downwards.
AAGAAATAGTGTAACAGTTAATTTTTCACTGTAGGCTGGAAAAATGTGTGGAAGCTAAAGAAGAACTAGAGGCAGATCTTTATAACCGGTTTATTTTGGTGCTGAATGAAAAGAAGGCAAAGATAAGAAACTTACAGAAATTGTTGAACAAAGCTGAAGAATCTGCATCACATACCAAATGTACAAGGTATTTCTTGATTTTCCTGAGTTACTTGGTATCATACCTGATGAATAGTTTAGTTTAGTTTGTATTTCTTTGTCTCTAACAGTGAGATCTTCCTGGCTATGTGTTTGGTTATCTAAATCAGTAGTGTTAGTCATGAAAACAGAGGATTCTTTGTGGTGTTGCTGCAAATAGCAGCATGTTGCTTTGGAAGTTGTAGCCAAGAACTAAATATTTGATGATATTCTTTCTATTAGGTAGCAGTTGATTTTCCAATCAGATTGTCTTTACCATTTCCATAGGTGATACTTTAATATCCGTTCTCCTTGAATTGTTTGTTTCCTTTAGTTGTTTGACAAACAAAAATATCTAAACCTTAATTTTTTTATATACTTCTTATTTCAAAAATATCCATCAGGATGTATCAGTCTACTGCTACAGCACACCTTGATTTATTTGCTATTTTTATCCTGTATTTTTAATATCTTAACTTACCTTTTGTTGTCTGTCCTTGCAGATGAATATGCTAAGCTGTTTACAGTGGGGTCTCTATCTTGACATGTATCAGTTTGCATTGCCTAATAATTGAAATTCTTTGCAGAAATAATAGATGGCAAAGATGTGGGGGTTTCCCCTCCCTTTTTTTTTTCTTTCCCGACCCTAGGGATAGTATAGCTACCACTCAGATGGCTACAGGGAGAGAAAATGACTATGAAGGAAGCACTGATGAGGAAAGTGAAAATTTAACAGGAGCCTCATTACGATCAGGTAAGACACAATGTATTGTCTTTGGGGAATATCATGAACAGACCAATCACTTTATGTGACTAAACCTTAATGAAGACAAAATACTACCTGATAAATTGCTCTGTGACAACCTCCAAGCCTTAAAAATATCTCTCTTGAAGCTGATAATACTGGCATTTTCAAATTAGAGAGGGGAAGTTTAAAAGTGTGTTACACAAGTGAAGGTACTGTCATTTCTTCCAAAAGGACAAATTATATGCTTTGTAGAACTAATGAAAGTTGAAGTGTATCTGAACCATCAACAACTCCATTTTAAATTCTAGAAATCATGATGTGTATACAGTGATTTCTAAAATGTAAAATGTACTTCCTGGAAGTTTCTGTAGTGTTTAAAAAGGGAAAAGAAAAAAGGATTAGCAGCTATAAAATGAGCTGCGTGCATAAATGTATTAGTCTTCTTGGACTTCAGTAAAGCCTTTGACACAGTTTCTCACAGCATTCTGCTATGGAAACTATCAGCCTCTGGCCTGGACAGGCAAACTCTCTCCTGAGTGGAAAACTGGTTGGATGTCTGGGCCCAGAGCGTGGTGGGAAAGGGAGTTTACTCCAGGTGGAGGCCAGTCACAAGTGGGGTTCCCCAGGGCTCAGTGCTGGGTCTAGCCCTGTTCAACATCTTTATCAATGACTTGGATGAAGGCATTGAGTGCTCCCTAAGTAAGTTTGTGGATGACACTAAGCTAAGTGGAAGTATTGATCTTCTGGAGGGTAAGGAGTCTCCAAAGGGATCAGAACAGGCTGGACCGCTGGGCTGAGATGAATGGGAGAAGGTTTAACAAGGCCAAATGCCAGGTCCTGTGCTTGGGGCAAACAACCCTATGCAGTGCTATAGACTGGGAGAAGTCTGTCTAGAAAGCTGCCTGGAGGAGAAGGACCTGGGGGTGTTGGTTGACAGCCAACTGAACGTGAGCCAGCAGTGTGCCCAGGTGGCCAAGAAGGCCAATGGCATCTTGGCCTGTATCAGAAATGGCATTCTCCTGCTGTACTCGTCACTGGTGAGACTGCTCTTTGAATCCTGTGTTCAGTTCTGGGCCCCTCACCATAAGAAGGATGTTGAGGCTCTGGAGCGAGTCCAGAGAAGAGCAACAAAGCAGGTGAAGGGGCTGGAGAACAGGCCCTAAGAGGAACGTCTGTGAGAGCTGGGGTTGTTTAGCCTTGAGAAGAGGAGGCTGAGGGGAGACCTCATAGCTCTCTATAACTACCTGAAAAGAGGTAGTAGAGAGGAGGGTGCTGGCCATTTCTTCCAAGTGACTAGTGATAGGACCAGAGGGAATGGCCTGTGCCAGGGGCTGGACAGGCTGGACATCAGAAAAAACTTTTCCACACAAGGGTTCATCCAGCACTGGCAGAGGCTTCCCAGGATGGTGGTTGAGTCACCATTGCTGGAGGTGTTTAAAGACAGGTGGATGGGATGCTCAGGGATATGGTTTAGTGGCACGTAGGAATGGTTTGGCTTGATGATCCTGGAGGTCTTTTCCAACCTAGTGATTCTGTGATTGTGTGAAGAAGTTATTTGTAGAATAATTAGTTTTAATATATCAGTGAAATTTTGGCCTCATGAAGATGCTCATTAACCTCAATTTGATTAATTTTTCCAGGACTTGAGATTTTTATAAAGTGTATGAGATGCAACAATTGCCTGTTCTACAATTCAGGATATTTAACTGTTAATTGTAAAAAATTTTGGCACATTTTGGCAAGCTATAAGAATATGCGGAACAAACACTATCAAAATTTTTAAATGCCATTGGTACTTGTCCTATAGTGATACATATAAACTTCCCTTCAAGTCAAAGTTTGCTATGGGTTCTCTTACTGGAATTTCTATTTGCACCATAGGTAAATATAATCAAGACAACAGCTTGTAACAACAGTTTACTGTACATACTGGGAACTGAAATTGCTCAAGACCCTGATACTAGTGGTATTCAGCTTTGTTAACTTATATAAGCCTGTTCATTGTGGAATCTGTGATGTAATGTAAAATAAATTGAGCTTCAGATAGAAGGAGAAAGTTGCAATCAAAGAAAGAAATAATTTTATATTACATGTGCTCTTTTGTTCAGAAATCTTTGCTTTTAAATGATATTTGATCTGTTCAGATAATGTGGGTATAAATACTCTACTGTATGGAAGGTGCTGATTCTTTTCCTAGAGTTAGTAGGACTTAATTAGCTCAGTGAGAATTTTAATATGGACATATTGATTTTAAAATCGAAGCACCCTCAGTACCCTTCACAGGGAATCATGAGGAACTGGACTGATTAATGTTAAAGGAAAAAAATAGGAATTGTATTTTTGAATTGTAGACAAAAATGTACTTTCTGTTGACTTTGAGGGATACGATATTCAGGATTTTGAGTTCTTGCAGATGCAAAATTTGCAAATAATACAAAAAGTATAAACTTAATCCTTTGGATAATACACTCAGGTTTTTCAAGGTAGTGGCTTTCTTGGACCTGCACAATGATTATCACTTAGGTCAGTTGGTAGTCCTCCTGTGTACAAGGCTTGCTCTTTCCATGAAAAATAAAAAAAACCAGATATGAGCTGAATATCTTTGTGTGGTCTAGGATTTTTACACTCAAAAGAGGTCTCAGACAGGCTGTGTCTCTCTAAAGAAGATGGTGATTCAGAGATGAGTGGGTAATGAAATTCATAGCTACATCAAGCATCGAGGACTGTAAAGCATATAAGACAATACAAATAATGTTTAGGTTTTTTCTATTTACCTTAGCTTTCCTATTTGTTTTTTTGGTTTTAATCCAACAGTATTTTTGGTTTTCCATTTGGATTAGGTGTGTTGTTGTATGGGTTGCATATGTCAATGAGAATTAAAAGATCTTTAATATTGTTTTAATAGATACTGGTGAAAGCTAGAGATGATCATGATTTGAGAACCACTTTGAAAGAAAGTAAAGGCAGATGTGTATGTGCACACATGCATATAAGTTTGTGTTTGTATATGTGCATATCCAAAATGTATAAAGCAGGAAGCTAATGTTGTTTGTCATAAATGTAAAGTAGGAACTGCAGGAGATGGCTGAAGAAAGCCATATGATACAAAGGTAGAGAACCTCAAGTCAGGAGGTGGAAGGCTACCAAACAGTCTTCAAGTTAGTTGAGAACACACATGCAGCTGTTTACTGGCCTACTAGTGCAATGATAAAAAAATCACTAGGAATTGAAAAGGCAGTTGTGTTCAGTAAGTGCTTCTGGTTTGTGTTCAGAGAAGAAAACTATATGTAGTTGTGTCATAACATAGTTCTAGTCTAAGGGGGACATGAAAAAACCACTGTGAAATCTTGACATTCTAAAATCAGCTGTTCAGGATGAGTTGATCTGCAATGTTTAAAAAGCTAGCTGAGGATTTTTCTTAACCAAATTTTTTTTTCCCTAGAATTTTCAGGGCACTGAGGGCATTCCAGGGGTTTTGATAAAAAAAGCCACTAATATTTAGCAAGAGAAAAAGTAAATGAAAGCACATTCAGTTATGGGTGAGTAAGTCTGGTGTTGTTCTGATGCAAATATTCAAACAAGACAAATAGACACATTGGTTAGAACTATGAATGTGAAACTGAAAAAGGCATACTACTACTTTCACTTTGATTTAATAAATTATTAAGCAACAGCTATATATTATGTGCCAGGACCTTGTAAATGCCTGTGAGCTCTTGTTTAAGACAGTTTCTGCTGGAAAGTGGATCAGAAGAATATCATCCTACTATTAAGTGGTTCTTTATGAGTGAGGGGGTATGAGCGTTTCTTGGAAGCAAGGGGATGTTGCTTTTGGTTTCTTTTGGTATTTGCTTTACTGCAAGGTTGGTATGATTCTAGCTGAGCCGTGAAAACTAAGTATAGTTGTTATTTCACTGCAGATACTTCAATGAAGTTCCAGCAAGTTTGCAGGCACTTCAGACTACTGATGTGCTGTCTCTTTGTTTCTCTTCTCCCTTATACATTGCTCCTAGTCTTGCAGTTCAACTCTTTAATCAAATATCTGATATCTTCATTAACTTAACTGGCATATGGCGGTTTTAGGGTCATAATTTTTGCTAGGGACCTCTAGGTCTTGTGACAGTAGAAAGGGTGAAACACACACAGAGATGAGAAGCACCTGGAACAGGCTTGGAAAGGTGGCTTAGAGACATTGGTTGGAATAAGATTGTAATTCTGTAATTCTCTTCAACAGCTCCTGATGGCAACAGAACGTGTATGGGGTTTTTTTGTTTGTTTGTTTTAATTTGTTCACTGGCAGCTTGCTTTCTCTCTATTCTGTTTTCACTTGGCTATGAGTGCCTTAGTCATACTTCACATTGAAATCGGTGGAAGTTACTACTCCTTTGTGGGAGAGTGGCTTTCCCAGCAAGGCCATGGTTTGCTCCAACAGCTATTAGATAACTCTTCTGCATAGCAACTTTGTATATCTTACCACCTGCAACGTGGCAAGGCCAAGATGCCCCTGCTGTACAACAACAGGATGCTAAGCAAGAGATACTGGGCCTGGGAAACGAAGAACTTAGACACAACACTAGCCTGCAAGTAGAAGAAAACATGTAGTCATGATTTTTAAGAAATAGCCAATTAGAAGTCTGTTGTTAGGTAAACGCTTCTCCTATGTCTTGCTAAGAAAACTATATGACCTGTATACTCTGGCTAATAAACTGAAGCTTGTTTATCAATCATACTGGTTGTGCAGAGCTTCCCTCTCCGCAATACTCCTTGAGCTAAGGAAATATCTCACAATCTGGCCTGTTGGATTAAATGAAATTTAATGTTTTGTGTAGAAATATTCCATGCTGAGTGAATCTTCAATGCTCATACTTTTCTACATGACTGTTAAGGAGGATAGGCTGAAAATTGGCTGTGATAAACTCACTCTAATGCCCAAAGTAAATAAAAGGAAGCACTTTGCCATTTTCCACTGTTTCACTTTGCAAGTGTTCTCATCCCCTAAATTCAAGTTCCTGCATTGGAGATTATATGTTGTGTCTTTAGGAAACTGTGGCCCTTTAAATTTAATGAGTTCACTTGTGTAGTCAAAACCACTGGTGGTTTGATGCTGCTGGGTAATGAGCTGTGATCAAAGATATTTAAAAAAATGTCTATTATTACTTGACTGTGCTGTACAGTTAAGGTTCCAACTGTGAAGGTTTTTCTTTTAAAGCCTATTTTAAGGAGTTTTAGGACTTGACCATTTTATTTTACTTTGGGGTTAAATTTTAATGATTTTTTTTTGTCAAGCTGTAATTGGTAACAGTTCATCCCAAGCAATAATCTTGTCTCCTTTTCCCTTAAAGCTGTAGATACCTTGTTCCTGAAAACTGATATTGGTGGGTTTTTTTGGTTTTCACCGTAATCTGGTAGGTTTATGCCTATAAAATACCTGCAGTTGCTAAACTGCTTTCCCTCTGTCTTTTATCATGTGCGCTGGTGAGACTGCACCTCAAATCCTGTCTTTAGTTCTGGACCACTCACTGCAATAAGGATGCTTAGGCTTTTGAGTGTGTCCAGAGAACAGCAATGAAGCTGGTGAAGGGGCTGGAGAACAAGTTTACGAGGAGCAGCTGAGGGAGCTGGGGTTGTTTAGCCTGGAGAAGAGGAAGCTGAGGGGAGACCTTATTTCTCACTACAACTACCTGAAAGGAGGTTGTAGAGAGGAGGGTGCTGGCCTCTTCTCCCAAGTGGCAGGGGACAGGATGGGAGGAAATGGTCTCAAGCTCCACCAGGGGAGGTTCAGACTGGACATCAGAAAAAAAATTTCACGGAAAGGGTCACTGGACACTGGCAGAGGCTGTCCAGGGAGGTGATTGAGTCACCATCCCTGGAGGCATTTAAAAGATGGGTGGATGAGGTGCTGAGGGGCATGGTTTAGCAACTGATAGGAATGGTTGGAATTGATGATCCATTGGGTCTTTACCAACCTAGTGATTCTGTGAATCTGTTCTGTGGTCTAAATGCACAAATATCAATGTTTCGTGTCCCTTTAAAAATCCTGTTATGAATGTTGCACTGAGGGGTTAATAAGGTATTACATTATATTAAAATATCACTATGAAAATTAACAAAACTGCTTATACCTCTGCATACACATCTTTATAATACATGCTTCAGTATGCAAACTGATGTAGCTGAATATGGCTGCCTCTAAGTGGGTGACTAGTTATTCATTGAAGTGGTATAATATTGGTGATATAATCATAGTGGATTTATGCTTTGGTGAGACTGTTGCAAGTTACTAAATTTGGTGATGGATCAAAAAAAGTAGAGCACCCAGTGACCACATTGCAAATCAGGTGCAAAATCATTGACCAAGATGAAATTAAAAATTTTTTGTTTGTGTATTATCTACCTATTGCTACACGTTGCATATGAAGGAGCTTCGTTGCCTTGGTGAGCTGTAAACTTCTTTAAAGTATCATTAAAGATCTGCTTAAATAATCAGATTAACTGCCTTTATCAGATTTAAGTCAAAGTGTAAGGCTCAGATTCTAGAATAGTTTCCAGTCCAAGCTAGAGATTCCAGTCATAATGCACTTCCATGATTACTAGTGCATTTTTTAACCTCCACGTAAAACCAAAGCTAGTTTATACAATTCAGCAAGGTACATTTCAAATAGATGGAATTGTTCTGATTTGTTTTCTTTGAGTTAATATATCCATACAAAGAAGAACAAATACAGTTTCAGTCATTAAAAAAAAATCTAACCAAAATCCTTTAATGAATTGATAAATTCTGTCTTCCATGAATAAACTAAGGAAGTGAACTATCTTTATGTTTGTACACAGCTTGCTGAAGGTCTAATGTTCCTTCTTTTCAAATTGTGTTGTAATTTGCTATGTATTCAGAGTACTAAGTAGGATTAGGCAGAGATAACAAATGCTCATATTTATGTGGAGTACCAGTGTATTCTGATTGGACACATAAAGGATATGTATGCCTTCTCTTGTAGCTCATACTTCTCACCAATTGGATGTATACCAAATAGGCTGTAATTAGAGCACAGCTGGACATAAATTCTGTAAGTCAAGGCACATTTGCACTGAGCACACACATGCTGATGCTTATTTCCTTTGCAAGGTGCTGGAACTTGCCTGTCTATGAGACAGTACTAATTCAGTGAGGTATTTTCCTCATTTTCTTTTCTTCATGAACTTGAGAAGACCTATTTTGACACTTGTTGCTTGAGAATGTAGTTCATCAGTTGTGAAACGATAGCATTTAGTGGTGCTGGAGTGGTGCTACAAACAGCACTACTCTGTTTTATCCTCTTTCAAGAGGTAGTTACAAAGAACAAGTGCTTATCAGCTATACAGGAAACATCTTTCTTTTTTTAACTATTTTCTTTTAACTTATGTCTTCCTCTCTTCTATCCTACATCTTTTACTGGGTATTTTCTTTATTTATGTCTATCTCAAGTAATAGGTGCTGTCATAAAATCACTTTACTATTTGTGATAGCTGTAATTGATACACAAATTCCATAGAAATCATTTGGTGTTAAGCCACATTTCTTGGAAAGCAGAGGGCTTTTTTTTGAGCCATTTACTGGAAAGCTGAGAAGTTCCTTCTCATCTGTAGGATGAAGGGCTGTCCTTCAGAACTCTTTTCCTCAATTGGCATGACATTACTTTCATCATATACACGTCTTGTGTAGAATATTAAACATTTGTAAAAATTATAAGGGAAAAATAGCTTTAAAATAATTCAGAGATAATAGGCAAATGATATCTGCAATTATTGTTCCAGTTTTAGAGTTCATTTTACTATACTCTGCTTGTTTCTAAGGATTAACCTAAACTTTTTGCTTTGACCATCTGAGGAACCTGAGCAGATGTAAGCCTATTGGACCTGATGAGATGAATCGCAGAGTTCTGAGGGAATTGGCTGATGTGGTTGCCAAGCCATTCTCCGTAATGTTTGAAAACTCATGGCAATCAGGAGAAGTCTCTTGTGCCTGGAAGAAGGGTAAAGTTGTGCCCATTTTTAAAAAGGGTAGAAAAGACCCTGGAAACTACCGACCTGTCATCCTCACCTCTGGGCCTGGGAAGATCATGGAACAGATACTTGTAGAATCTATGATAAACCACATGGAGGGCATGGAGGTAATGAATGGCAGCCAGCAGGGCTTCACCAGGGGCAAGTCCTGTATGACCAACATAGTGGCTTTCTATTATGAGGTATCCACAGCAGTGGACATGGGTATACCAATGGATGTGATCTATCTGGATTTCCGTAAAGCCTCTGACACAGTCCCCCACAACATATTTCTCTCTAAATTGGAGAGATATGGATTTGATGGCTGGGTGGTATGGTGGATAAGATGGATGGTGGATGGTTGGAGGGTCGTATTCAGAGAGTAGTGCTCAATGGCTCGAAGTCCAGATGGAGATCTGTGATAAGTGGTGTTCCCCTGGGGTCCATACTGGGACCAGTGCTGTTTAATATCTTCATCAATGACATAGACAGTGAGATCGAGTGCACCCTCAGCAAGTTTGTGGATGACAGCAAGCTGAATGGTGCAGTTTCCTCACCAGGAGGATGGGATGTCATCCAGAGGGACCTGGAGAGGCTGGAGAAGTGGGGCTGTGAGAACCTCATGAGATTCAACAAGGCCAAATGCAAGGTCCTGCACATCAGGCAGTCCCCAGTTTCAATACAGGATGGGCAATGATGTTAATGAGAGTGTCTCTGCAGAGAAGGACTTGGGGGTGCTGGTCAATGAGATGGTCAACATGAGTCGGCAGTGTGCACTTGCAGCCCAGAAGGTGAACCGTGTCTGGGGCTGCACCAGAAGAACTGTGGCCAGCAAGTCTCTTGGGAGACACCACCTGGAGTATTGTGTCTGGTTCTGGAATTCTCAGCATAAGAAGGATATGGAGCTGTTGGAATGGGTCCAGAGGAGGCTACAAAGGGGATCAGAGGGCTGGAGCACCTCCATACAAGGACAGGCAGAGAGAGTTGGGGATTTTCAGCCTAGGGAAGAGAAGGAAGAGATTTTGTGGTGACTTTCTACTTGAAGGGGCTACAAGAAAGCTGGGGAGGTATTGTTCACAAAGACTTGTGGTAATAAGGTGAGGGGGAATGGGTATAAACTGGAGAGAAGCAGATTTAGACTAGACATAAGGAAGAATTTCTTCACTATGAGAGTGGTGAGGCACTGCCACGGTTTGCCCAGAAAAGATGTGGCTGCCCCGTCTCTGGAGGTGTTCAAGGCCAGGCTGGATGGGGCCATGAGCAGCCTGATCTCGTGGGAGGAGTCCTTGCCTATGGCAGGGGAGTTGGAACTGGATGATCTTCAAGGTCCCTTCTAACACAAACTCTTCTATGAGTTTGTGATTCTGTGATCCCCTACATACAAAAGACTAAATGATTTTGTAAAAAAAGCTACCAGTTACAAATCCTGTGTTGAAGGAGACCAAATGTTAGGTCGCTCTCTAGAAGAGAGCTTAATCACATGCAATCTGAAAGAAGAGAGATGTATTCAAAACTGGTGCTGTCAGCAGCATCTTATTGGGGTTTTTTCTTACTGTACTAATTAAAAAAACAATATATAAAACCACATCAAAAGTATTGTAAACTTGATTTCTGCTTTTTTTTTAATTGGGTGGAGATCAGAACCCAACATATTTGAAACAGAGAGAAAATGTACTTCCTCATCTTTACAAATGCCTTATTTTATTTACATGGTTGTGTACATGTTTGATTTTTTTTTTCACATGGGTATGACACATGTAACATGAAAACTGCCAGCCCTCTTTAAAGATCAGAATAGCAGTTCATGAAGTTCAGAGCTTTGCATGTATATAGGAGGACAGGTGCAAAACCCACTCTTTAGTATTTTGGAATGTATGTTTTACACCAGGATCACTTTTACTGTAGTTATATTAGATCTTTATCTAAAGCTATCTGTTCAGACAAAATGATTGTAAAGATCTGTGCCTCCTGATATGTCTCACCTGTCTTAGAAGTTAATGATTTATCTTTTCTTTATAAAGGGTAGATTTAAATAAAATCATAACAAGGGATAAATTAATCTCTCCACACTTTTCATCCTCAGTCCACAAGTCTGTATGTAGCGACAGTGTTTTTTATATTCCTGTGAGATAGTGGTTAGCAGATGTGATATTGATTACCTGAGACTAATCTCCATACTGAAATCGCAGGGCCCTATTGTATTCTTCACTAATTTAAGCCTAGTAATTCAGCTTTCCTGAGAAGGTGTTACTGAAGTCAAACTGCTACTTTTTCTTACCTTGTAGCTTATAAAATTATTAATTACTCATTTCTAGCTCATTAACAACTCTGTCAACATATAAAAAGACACTTATCACTCTTAATACAAACAAATTTTGGATGTTCAGTGAGCTGCTCAATACACATTGTTCTAAAAATTTGTGCATACCTTTGGATATCTAATTATAAATTAGAATGGGTGCCCAGTTTTAACTGACCTGTTTTAAGGAATATGGTTTTAAAATATAGGACTTAGGCCTTTGTGTATATTTCAGTTGTGTTAAAAATTAACGTAATTAAAATGAAGAAAGGTACATCAGCACATGTTTGCATGTACCAGTCATTATTTTGGAATACATTAATAAAACCTGCCAGTTAGTCCATAATGGTATTTCTGGACCCTCTTCACAATAACTGCCTCAATAGTTTGAAGAACATAACCAAAACAAATTAATCTGCAGTATTGACACCCATGGCAGAAAATCAGTTTACTATGCTGATTTCAAGTGCCTCATGTTTTACTGCCAGGGCATTTCTTTGTTTAGTTTGAGAGGAGTTTCTGCAGAACACACTGTTGTGTTCCATTTTGGCTAACATCAGAAAATGATACAACATGCTTGGGATAACAGTATATGCAAGTGGAGGAGGAGGAATTGGGTGGAAAAATGTATAATATAGAAAAACAGGAAGAGACTGAAGTTAATGCAAATCTCCATTTAACACCAGAATTTTAAATCGGTGTAACTTTTCTTCCTTGGATCTGAAGTCTGTTGATTACTGGAGAAAACCCCTGATACTGCATAAATTCACTTACATTTGCTTTTGACAGTAAAATACAGTTTTGTATTCATGACCACCAGCTTTTTGCAAATCAGAAGACCATTTTATGTAATTTTTATACCTGCCACCATATTAATTTTTTTCTCTCATTCTCCTCTCACCATGCACCTTTTTTTGCCTACAGCCTTCTTGCTACTTTATGGCTGAAATTAATTTTTGTCTCTGTAAAGAACCTGTTTGTTTCAAATGAAGAAATAAACTGAACTTGTAGGAGAACACTGCCCAGCAGTGCTGTGTCTGCCAAGCTTGACTCTGCTGCAGCGGCTGAGACTTGGAATCTTCCAGGTCTCTTTACCTGATTGAATGATTGTTTTTGCTTATACAGTGCCATCCCTAAATTTCTATAGACTGATACTACTACAGCAACTGTCTCCAATTCAGTTAAAGCAGTACTCATTTAGAATCAGCCATACCATAAGCTGTTGTCTCAATGAGGAAAAAATAACTAGTGTATAACCATGAGTTAAATTCTCACAAGGATAGTCATTACTTAGGTTCCTGGGAGAGAACGTTCAGATCCGGAGTATGTGATTGCCAGCATTCTTAAGGCATGTTCTGGAAAACATGAGTCAGGAAATCTGAAGAATATGGAGTAGGGGCTGTGAAACACTGTGTGAGACAAAGGGGTTAACCTGTTTGTAACCTCCAGGGGTTCTTGCACAAGGGTGATGTTGGCATTCCAGGCACTTACACTCGCTTGAAGTTATTTTAGTTTACTTCTACCATTTCAATGTTTTGTGAAGGCAACTCATTTGCTGAAGATATTGAAGTAATTTTAAATAAAATATACAACATCTTAAAAGCAAGATGAAGCTGTTATCTATTCCCTACTTAAAAGTAATTTACTTCATTGGACCTCAACAAATATTAACTTCTTCAGTTACATATAAAACTTGGTCTGGCTTAGAAACAGTATCATTAACTATAAGTTTTAGTAATACCTCATAACTTCTGCTGGAATCACTGAAACATTTTATAAGCAATCTTTAAATTCGGATAAGACTTTCAGAATTTTGATGAAGGTGCAGGTTTCAGCGCTCTGTCTTTTTTCTTTAAGAGGTGAGGAGAGAAAGCACTTTATAAAAACACTCTGTCACTTCCCTGAAGTTGCCCTGTGACCCAGGAGGCAGGGAAGGAATATGTTGAATATGTCTTACAGCAAAATAGAGAAGGTTTGGCATATGTTTCTGAGAAGTGAGACACTGACTTCTTGCATTGTTGATCAGTGTATGTTAATGGGAATGTAAATTAAGCAGGTAGCAAAATGTCTGGCTTTGTATTTGAAACTGTTTATAGAATTACATGATAGAAAATCTAACTGCTAGATTGTGTACAGTATAGAGGAGTGTTTAAGCAGAAAACACCAGAGGCCACCTCAGAAAAAAATCATGGAAATACTGTTTTTAGCAAAGCTGTTGCACTTTTTGAACCACTGTCTGTCCTTTGTTAATTGAGATACTTTATTCTTAGCTTCTTGTAATTTCTGTTTTCTAAATGTGAAAAGTTTGCAGGATTTTTTGTTTGATTTGCTAGAAACAATGTATTGATATGGGAAAGAAAAATACAGATGGGTGATATAAACAGACTACATGGTAGTAAAAGATTTTCTTGGCCAATAGGTTTTTGAAAAATTCCTTGAAGTCCACAAAGCAGGGTTGCGTATATTCTCCAGTGCTTGTAGTTTTTACCTGACTGCTTTTCTTGGTGTATAGTTGCAACACAGCATATAACAGTTCATTTTATATTTAGTCCTAGTGCTGAACAAAGCTTAGTAACAAGGGGTTTCATTTGACAATAAACACTTGCCTCTCCATTTTCTGTGAAGCATCACTTCTATTAGTTGGTTAGCATCAGCTTTCTTCTCTATGTGAAGATGAATCCTCATCCACAGCTTATTCAAACACTACTGCTTGGTTCAAATCAGCGTTAAGAGTATGCAGTTCATTACTTGTTCCTTGGCAAAGGTCTGGGAGTTATTTACAGTCTGCTTTAACCAAGACTTATTGTCAGCTTCTCAATTCACTTTCTTCACTTGACAGCAGCAAATGTGAGTCAGAATTCCTACTGCTTACTTGTTTTAAACCATGTACCAAGGTGTGCATAATAAACCTCCCTACAAAACACTGCTGCCTGTTTGTGTGGCTGCTCCATGAGAAGCAAGCCTTTATGCAGGACATTAAAAACATGCTGATACTTGTCTTCCAGCTGAAGTTGCCTGTAAATTATATCTGTTTTAATTTTGGTTGTGATCAGCAAAAAGTCAACTCAAATATTGTTACCTACCTTGATTTTTTTTAAAAAAAAATTAAACTGGCATAGCTCAGCCCTATTCTTTGAAAGAAATTTGTACTGTTAACAGGTAAATTATCATGGGGATACAGCACCCAACTGTGCTGTCAACTTTAGGACCCTGATTGAATTATGTGAGCCGGATGCTCAGGTAACTGAGTGGTGATGTACTACTGACTTATATCAGTTAAGACTCCTGTCTTGTGTGTATTAGACTAGCACATAAGGACTATGTGATGGATTTTTGTGAATGTTACTGAAGTGGTCAGTGGCTTACTGCAAAGCATTGCAAGTTCAGAGGCAGGAGAGGTCAAAGAGATGCAACACACGCCTCTCAGGCAGAGCAGGAAATGCACTTTCTTGCACTCCATGCAAGAAAGTAAAAAAATGTGGGGGTAAATAGAAGAGAAGGGAGAAAAAAGTATGAGTGATCAGTTTTTCACAAAATTACACAGGAGCAGAACTGACTTTGCTGCTGATCTAGTTGAATGCCTCTGGCTCTTGATTTAATGTCATTTGAAGGATGGTGGTAAGTTAGGCAAAAATCTGCCTAATTAGCTTTTTTGTAATTATTGCTGTTGAAACACAATAACTTTGGACAAATAGAGTTGCTTATTGAAGCTGTGTGGAAAGCTGAACTGACTCTTTGTGACAGAACAACTCTGCATCTCACACAGAATTATAGAGAAGATGAGAAACATGGGAATTTTTGGATAGATGGATCATTAGATTAAATGAATTTTCCATGACTATGGAATTAATTAATTGTCATTAATTTTTGTATGCTCTGCCGTATTTGTATTTTACTTTGTTGAGCAGATTTATGTTTCTCCATGTTTAAAACTGTATCATTAACCAATCAGCTTTGGAAATGTGTTCTTCCAGATGCTTGTGCTTTAGAGTATATTAACAAATCACTAAACAAACAAAATTTACCATCAAGATCTGGAAGAGAATTAAAGTACACATCCTCTCTGAGTGTCAATGAGGGATAAGCTCCTGTTGTGCCCTTCGCTTTTGCAGATAAAGCTTCTTATATGAGCATGTTTTATTTTTTCATTAGTGGGCAACAGAGAGCTGTTATCTTTGTGGAGTTTCTGTTTTATATTTCTAAGAAGCAGCTGAGGCTTATAGCTTTTAAGAATATTTTTAAAGTGCTTCTTGATGCGAAGAACTTGATAAAGATCTTTGGCACTTGTGACATGAATACAGTTGTCTTTTCCCTGGATTTCCCACCTGCCTGCATGTAAACGGATTTTTTTTTTAGAAAGAAATTAAAGATGTTGCAAAACTAACCATTATAGCGAGCAGCTGACCCCAGTTATTGCAGGCTGATGACACTGACCACATCAGATAAAGGGTAAAATCAGATCTCTGTCATGAGTCCTATCATGTCAGGAGTCTCTTGCCTGTGAAAGAGGGCAGGGATTAGCAGATTCTCACTGAAGAATTTTTAAAGATTTTGAGTGCTTTCAAGCCATCCTTAAGGTATTTGGACCATAAGATTGATGTCAGTCATTTTGAACAGGTTGCCTAGGGAAGCTGTGGATACCTCCTCCTTTGAAGCATTCAAGGCCAGGTTAGGTGGGGCTTCGAGCAGCCTTATCTAGTGGGAGGTGTCCTTGCCCATGGCAGGGGCTTGGAATTAGATGATCTTTAAGGTCTCTTCCAACCCAAACCATTCTATGATTCTGTGATTTTCGCAAAGCATCAGTGACGTCAAAACAGTGATTGGCCTTTTGTTTGCATGCTTGTGTGAGTGAATTGTATTACTTTCTAGGTTGTTGGATGGTTTACTGATTTATTCTATACTCAGTTACAACAGTTGATTCAGTAACTAAATTTTGATAATCTAGGAAAATAATAGACAGAAAATGCAGAAAGTTACTTTGTGAACAAGCATCATTCCCCTTGCTTCATAAGAGAAGGGGAGTCTTGTCTCCCTCAGGCTGGACCTTTGAGGAGGTACCTATTGAGCCCTGGAGAATTAAGGAGATTTTAGATAAGCTAATCTATAGCTTCCCTGATTATCCCCCAAGACAAATAACTGAGGATAGAAGAAATGCATTCCTTTTGTAGGTACTGTATCATCCCTCAGTGTATGCTTGGCTTTTGAGGTTTAGTTGATGTTTGGGGGATTTAAGCTACTTTTATGTGCAGAGAAAGACCAACTTTGTGCATGTTCCTCTGTTGTGTGAAGTTGCAGAGACACTGAAGAGTTGTTCTGAGCATTATACATATAGGCACTTTCAGGAGATGTTTCTATTATATGGCTAAAATACATTACTTTAAATAGTATCCTAGAGCAACAGCCCTCTAGGGTTGTGTCTCTGGCTTCCTAAGGAGAATTTTCTCAGCATGAAAAATGCAAACTTACCTTAAAATACCTTGGAAGTAAATCCCCCTTGGGCAGGAGACTATCAGCAAGTCTGTTCAGCTGGGAGGAAAGGAGCGGGCACAGGGAGTCCGCACTACCTGGGGGAGGTGTGCTTTAGCAAGTCAAGGGGAGAACCCACAGTTCTTGTCTTCTGGTGGGAGACAAGGTAATTAATTTGTGGTATAAATCATGGATTTTGCAGTTCTTCTATGAGCTTGAAGGAAGGAGCCGTGCCTATTTCATTCTGTGCGACTCCTCTTTCCACAGCAAGGAGCAGTAGACAGATCAAGATGCATTTTAATTTTACTGTTTTTGCAAAATGAGATGGCAGACAGGAAGAAGTAGCACCACTTTTGGGTGAGTGTAACCTCATTATGGCTTGCTAAAATACTGTAGTACAGGCAAGAAGTGAAATCACAGTTGTCAACAGGAGACACTGGTTCAGTCAGTCTTGACTCTTATCTTAGTGGCAGTGTATTAACCCTGACCTGTGCAATATATCTGTATCCTGTCTCTGAGACAGGAAACTAGAAAGCAAAACAAAACCCAAACCCTTCCTTCAAGCAGTCTGGTGTCTCAGAGTTGCACTGCCCATGTAACCCAATTACTTAGGCTGGATCTATGCTGCTGCCATTCAGAAATCACTGATGTTTTAATTCACGACCACATCTCAGAACAAATCATTCCCCATCATCTCACTGTTGCACATGGATCTCAGGAACTCTAAAGTCCTTATTTAGGACTTCAGAACTAATGAGCTTCCATGGTGATTTATGGTAGGAAAGATTCCTGGTAAAGGAGGGTTGGTTTTATTTTCCTTAGACTTGACTATCCAAACTCAACACAGTTCTCAGTTTGTATTAGTAAAAGTAGTTTTAGAGAAAATAAGAGGTGTTTTTGTAGTAAGGACTAAAATGTAAATAATGAAGGTATGTAGCATTTCCCTTTTTGTACCACTGAAACAAGAGACTCCAAAATGGCAGCCTTGATGCGCAACCATACTCCAGGGAACAGCTAGCTGCATGGTGTGGGAGCCTATTGTAGCATCTGGGAATGTCCTCCTTAAACTGGTCTGGCCACACAGCTCTGTTTGACTTTTCCAAGAGTGGGAGAAATTTATTGTCTCAAATGGTATTTAATATTCTGGGATAGTTATGTTGTGTTAACAAGTTAACACTGAATGTTTTACAGGATAGTCATGGTGATGGTTTTTTTTCCTTCCTGATTCAGAGCTTGTGGAAAAAAAAAAGAGGAACTGACTGTAAGACCTTTTGTGTAACTCTTCTTAAAAAGTACAAAACAATTATTTACAGCTTTTTCTAGAGAAAAAAAAAATCAACAAAGATTCCAGGTGTTTCTCAGGTAATGATATTATACAGATGTCTTTTCAGGAAATACAGTTTAAAATGACTGTGGTCATGCACAGTGTGCAATTAGTCTTTTGCTTTGTTTTGTGTACCAGGGAGCTATCCCAGAATAATACTCTGAATTCTCAATTGGTGTAATTCGTTACAGTTTCATTAATTTCCAGAGAGGCTACTCTGGTTTACTTTGGCTCTGTTTCTGGCTAAAGTGTTCAATTCTGAATATGTAATAAAAGTATTACTCATCTTAACAGCTGTTATTCACATTAGTATTTTGTGCCCAGTCCTGGGTGTTTTAATGTGTTTTTTGTTGATCAACAAAGAGGGTGTTGTGCACAACAGGGTACACATGGGCAAAGATTAGATGTATCTTTCACTCCTTTTGAACTTCATTCTCACAGTTTTACACTTCTGCACAGCATTCTCCTCTACGAGTGGTCTAATCAGATTTGGTCTTCCTGGGAGGCATGTTGCCAAAATAACAGTCAGTACCAGCAACCATGAGACTGAGGGCAGTACTGTGAAGACTCCCCTGCTCAAACTTCAGCAGATGAGGAAAGAAAACAGTTTTTTAAAATATCTGATTTGGAACTCTGTTTTTAAATATTTTTAAGTCAGCTATACCAGCATAATTATGATTAATCCATTCCAATAAGATAAAGTTGAAGGTTCTCAAACATCTTTTCAGAAAGTTATTCTGATGGTTAGAAACAACATTAGTTAAAGGCAAAAATTATAATATTAAATATTATCAACATTATATAATAATTAAGTTGTCAAATATGGTACCATTTAGGAGAGCTAGATTACTTGTAAGATGTAGTTTGTAATGTGAGAAAATATGATACTAAGATTCCCTGTTGTACATATCTTTTTTCTAATGAAGAGTCAAAATTCAAGTTCTACATTTTCTACTTCTAGGAGCTTGTTATGGCTTCCTGTCATCTCACACATCCACCACTTAACCTAGTGGCCTTATTCAGATTTTACTGTTAGTGAAGTTATTCTCTAAGTCTTTGTAACCTAAAAGTTGGGGTTTTTTATCTTGATTCTTCAGAAATATCATTATGAAGTTATGCGTGCTTTCTAACATCCTCAGTAAATTTTGCTGGAAGTAACCCATTAACATTTTTTCTTTGATGATTTCATGGTTTTATAGTATTTCATCACTAGAATTTAGTATATAGTCTATATCACAATGATCATCCCTTCATATTTTCTCTGCAGTACGGTGCCAGAGCTAAAGCTCTGTTCACTCTAATTTAGTTTGTTAAATTGTTTCTTGGTTCTAGCACATGTTTTTTTTTTCCTATTTCCTTAAAAGTGCAGGAGCATTTTTTTGAACTGTTAGTTAAGAAAAGGTTTTTAATATTCCATTGCCATTTGCTGAATTTATTTTTGTATGGTTTTGCAGTTCTCTCTTAAGATCAATGTTATCATACTGCCTTTTCCCTATCTCTTTTATTTCACAGATGATTGAAGTTACCTTTTCTTACAAGTGGAATAGAATAGATTAAATAATTAATATCCCTGCATTTCTTTGCATTTACACTGAATTATTTGCATGTGTATTTCTGTTTTTTCCCACATAAAAGTGGTATATTTAGACCCCATCCTTCAGTGATCTGGAATGTTATTCTGATAAACTTGGCGTCTGTAGCTTAGTCTTGAGACATGTTGTGGTGGGGAAAGGATTGTGTAATTACACCCTGTATGTTTAAATCCCATTTTCTCTAGGCTTTCTTTAGATATTGGAAGACTGTAGTACACTGTAGTGCACAGTGCAATGAAATATAAAATACATCAAATATAGAAAAATATTTTCTTCTTACATAGAGAAATTTTGAGCTTGCATAAAATATTAGGCAACCATAAATTGTACCTGTGTATAGTTATCCCTATTTTTATTCTTATTTTTATAATCACTGTATGTTGGTTGAGGGATAGAGGAATTGCATGAAGCTTTGACTGTCCAAGCTGTGTGCTACCTTTAAGTAATTTCTCAGGCTGCTGCACACCACAAAATACTGCTCTGAATAGCAGAATGGTTAGTACTAAGACTTTTTTATCACAACAAAATAGTATGTTTCCTAAGTTTGAACATGTGCTGTATTGTGTTATCAAGTGGGTCAGGTAATCAAAACCTTATCATTCCATTTTAATAAAGAATTAGCATGGTACCTTTTGGCCTTGGTGACTTGTAGGGACATTGCCAAGTGAAGGACAGATGAAAGATTAGCACAGCTCAGGGTGTGATCCTGTTTTTTCTTACTGAGGAGTGGAGATTTTTCCATATGGAAGGACTCTCCAGACTTAGTGGATCCCAGGGGAACAAAGCCAGTTCTGTATAACCATTCTGGCTGTGACTCCTACCATCATACCTTGCAATTACTTCACCTTGCATGCTGGCTGTGCATCTACTGATCAGCTTGGGGCCCAGGCTATTCACCATAGTCTTTTGCCATTCATTTTCACTGTTATCCTTCAAAATTTCCCTGAATAGCTTCCATCTTGTCAATAACAATGTGTTTCATAGATGGTTTCATGATGCAGGGTAAAGCTTCTGAGGTTGAGCTCCTTTCTAACTACATCTTCAGCAGTAGTCTGTTAGTGGTGACCTTTGCACATGTGTATTGCCCAACCAGATCAGAACCCTGCAGATGTCCAGGGTCCCGATGAAGAAAACCAGATCAGGTCAGAATGTAAACACAGGTCTTGAGTCTTTTTATAAGTTTTCTAATCCATTCACAATGAATAATAAATTATGAATAGAAGTTAAAATTATGCTATCTGTGTGTCATGCAGACTGCATTGTAAGTGTTTAAAAGCATCAAAATAGAATTTGTTATAGATTAAACCAACCTTGTGATTGTGATTGAGACATTAACTGATAATTTTTTATTCATGGTATAATAATGTCTTGTACATGATGAGATTCTATGTTCCTTGCTCAGTAGGAGTTATAATAAATATTAATGTATTGCTTCTCTCAAAGTACTTACTCAGGTCTTTAAATTTTTTAAAATATATTTTCAGAGTCTCTTAGAGTAACCAAAATTACCTGTAGCGTTTTCCACAGCAAAATTATCCTGTGAAGTTGATCGAAATTGTGCCAGTGCATCTGCCATAAAAACATTTATGTCATCTCTGACTGAGACATGTGCACCTTCTATGTTCATCATTTCTGAATCCATTATAAAAACCCTAATGGTAGCTGTATATAAAGACATGCCATAATGACATCTTAAATGGTGTCTTTAAATTCACAGCATGAAAAGCCTTTTAGTAGTACTGTGTAAAAAACCAAGCAGCTAACAGCAATTTGTGGATCATATTCCTAGTATGCC
This sequence comes from Piaya cayana, assembly GCA_013389865.1. Lineage (NCBI taxonomy): Eukaryota > Metazoa > Chordata > Aves > Cuculiformes > Coccyzidae > Piaya > Piaya cayana. Next base: position 79,490 of record WAAB01020993.1, on the reverse strand, counting down.
TTTTATTTAGTGTAGGTTTTATATTAATTTAAATAGAAATAAGTGTATCAAGAAAGTAATGGTCTAAGTAGAACTGTGTTTCTGGTGAATGACATTTGAGATTTCAAGTGAGCTTGCTTTCATAGCAAATATTAGAAAATGTGTGGCAGAGTTTGGAAGTGTATCAACTGGTTATACAAAATTTAACAATACACAATAGTAATATAAGATCTAAAGCATAATTTACAAAAAGAGTATATACATACAAAAAGCACAGTACAAATGTTCTAAAAATCCCTTCTGCAGGAAATTTGTTCATCAAGGGTATGAGTTTGTCATGAAAAAAATCTTTCAGAAGGAAGGAGTTTGGACTTTTTTATAATTCTACTAGGAACCTTGGTGTAGTCACTTTCTGGGCGATGACCTCCTTTTATCATTCACCAGACTCATTGACAGCTGAATTTGGCTTGACAAAACTGATCCCTTCTTCATGCCTACAACCCCAAGACTTACCATTTCCTCCGCAGAGAATTACACTCTATGCTTTATCCATCTTCCTTAGTCTAAGCGCACATGCCTATACTATGCATCCCAACAGTTCCAGGTCAAGGAGAGCAATGCATGTGTTTGGTTTTTTTCTGAAATTGCCATAATGTGTCTACAGGAGTAAAGATACCGCTTCATTACAGAGATGCCTCTGACATTTGGACATGATTCGTGTGGTCCTTTTGATTACTTGGTGTCAAAGTCAAGTAGACATTACTTATGGTTTACACACAAGGAACCAAAGTATCCGTATTCCTCAAAGTCTGTGGTAGGATTAGGAACAGATCCCATGTCTTCCTGATTGCAGTACAAAATACCAGCGTATTGAGTTACTTTGGTCCTTAGAATATTGTTTGTAGTATGGGAATTCCAGAAGACTGTGGGATTGGGAAAAAAACATTTGCACTTAACTTATGCTTCTGTATTCCAGAAGATTTTATCCATGCTTAGGTATCCAAGCCTTACCCAAGTATCAGCAAGTAAAAAATATATCCTAAGAGCATGATGAAATTAAATCATTCCACGCTAACTGGGAAACAGCCACTAGTGATGGTGACTTTTAGTTACCACAGCTGTAGACAGAATTTAAATCAGGGAACTAGAGGTAAAAAGCATTACTGTCTTTCTGAGTAAGCAACCACCCTTGACTACTTTCAGTGTGGTTGTTGTTAGTGCTGCAGAAACACTGCAGGAGATGTTCCATTTCATTTTTATTCCCTTAGTGGTTCCCCAGCATGAGGATGAAGTTCTGAATGATTCGGCTGTATCCAATTATTAATTATATATTAATTAATTATATATGTTCACGTCTAAGGATGGTTTTAATGTAGCTGGTTTGTGTTCCAAGATTAAAATTATGTATTTCTATGAAGGGATGTAGTGCTTGTGTACTACAGTAAATTAATTTAAAGCAGGAAATTTGTGTTTTTATTTCTCAAAGAAAACAGATAGGACCACATATTTATGTTACTATAAAATATATAAGTATCAAAATATCTTCTGATCTGAATGTAGTATTTGTTTAAACATTGTTGTGCTTCCTTACTAATATGTACTGAAATATGAGCAGGCAAGTTCCTATTTAAACAGATTTTTGTTTTATATTTTTCCACCTGAAATGTTTGCTCAACCTAAAGTAGAAATACTTGTACCTCCCCCAAAGTGGAATTTATAATACAGTTGAAAATCTTAAGACAGCTTGGAGGATACCACACAGTAAAGTTATTGGTAGAGGTTAGTAATTTATTCACCATGAAATGCCATCATCATGAAAACATACATTTTTCAGAACTATTGCAATCTGTGGCTTCCCTTGAATTGTATTGATTTCTGAAAAAAAAATGTTAAATGGAGAAAGAAATCTTTCTCATGGCATAAAAGTCCAGCTATTTCAAAAATATTCCAGCTATTTCAAACTCCAGCTATTTCAAAGCATTATGATTAACTTCAGGGCTCTTTTATGGCCCAAATGCAGCTACCACTTTTTTTTTTAAGACTACCTTCAGTACACAGGGGCAAATATTTCTAGCCTCATGCTCCCAGCAGGGTTCATAGTGAATAAAATATGTGTGTCAAGACAATGACCTTTTAAAACAGCTAGCCTTTATGTACATTTCCAGGAGACAGTGTAGATAATCTAAACACTGTTCAAGCACAAGGGCAGCCTTGAGCTTTATCCAAAGTAATAAAAAATAAATAAAAGAATGTAAAAGGCTTTATTTTTTACAGATCTTTTCAGTCACTGTTATGTATCTCACCATCTCAGACGTATTGATTTTGAGTGAAGATTTTAGCACAGGCATAGCTATAGTTCTTACAAACGCATGCCTCAGCAGTTTGAGAATTAGTGTTAATTTAGAACTCTTGTATCAAAGTGCTCATAAATAGCTATGCTACTTCATCCTCACGTGGTAATAACGTTATCATAGAATCATAGAATGATTTGGATTGCTCAGGTTCCTGAAGTGGTCATGAACCTGATCCCCCTTACAGCTATACTTCTTTAGTCCCCTTCTTGTGTGCATTATGAGTGCATTGTACATTGTTGTGTGCGTATTCTTCAGGACTGTCTTTCAAATGTCAGGTTTCACATCCACACAACCACGGCTTAGGCATAATAATAACTGTGTGACATATGAACCTTAGAGGTGATACCTGGAAGGCCACTACTGTCAGTATCAAGGCTCGGATCAGCTAGGCGGGCTTGGCAAGTTAAGCTGCAGACACCAGAAAACTTTACTAGAGCAAGTTATGCTAGTTGGGATTCCAGGCAGGAGATGTGTGTTTTACGTGCCTGTTTTGAAATGGGTTCTGCTACCTCACATTAAATTGAAATATCACAGGGCAGGATTTTTTTCCAATGCTGTTTTTTCATTCATATTTTTAATTTTTCCATCTGGCTGATTTGGGGTTTTTTGTTTAATTTACTGACATGCTGTTTAATGTCTCCTGGGCACCCTGTTCAGAAACCTTCTACCACTACCGTGGGTGGTACAGATGATCCAGTCACACCCAGGATAGTGAGCTCATCTAAATCTTGTCAGACAACAACTTCTTAAATCCTCTTGCCTGAACTTAATTTTGCTGTTGTGCTAGATGACAATGCATCTAACCATGGTATACAAAAAATACCTTTATGGGGCAGCATTGGTTCAGAGTTTCAGAAAGATTCAAGGGTCAGAGATGGAAAACAATTCCTAGAACTGTACCATAAAATCGTAGATTCATAGAATGGTTTGAGTAGGAAGGGACCTTAAAGATCATATAGTTCCAAAGCCCTTACCATGGGACATCTCACTAGATCAGGCTGCCCAACGCCCCATCCAACCTGGGCTTGAACACCTCCAGGGACAGGGCAGCCACAGTTTCCCTAGGAAACCTGTGCCAGGGCCTCACCACCCTCACTGTTAAGAATTTCCTCATTATGTCTAGTCTAAATCTTTCCCTGTCCAATTTAAAGCCATTCTCCCTCATCCTATCACTACATGCCCTTGTAAAACTCCCTCCCCAGTTTTCTTGTAGGCCTCCTTCATGCACTGGAATATGTATGTAATAGATCTGGACTTTCAGTGGATCATTGGAAGGTTAGAACATGATATTGCTGAGCAGCCTAACTAGTCACCAAACAACCTTTGCCTAGTCAAAAACATCTGAGTTGCCAACATTGCCATTACTTATCTTAAGCACCCATAAAAAAAATAAAGCAACTTTAATTGTTACCAGATTTCAGATACCAAAATTGCAGTCTCTTAACTTCCACTGTTTCAACAGGGAACCTCTACCTGACCAATGTCAGGAGACATTGCAACACATTTTAAAGCTTTCTTTGTTGCATTGTAAGGCAGGTAGTAATTTTGTAGGGGCTAGAGTCACTAGAAATATATCGTGTACAGCTGTATAGTGCGAGGATTTTTAAAGTTACTGAATAAATCATAACCTTTAACAATGTTTACAAACAGTGACTTTCTTAAAACTATGACATTACTGAAGTATTTTTAGCCACACACATTATTATGGATTATTGAAAATTTATGTCTCATCTGATGGAGTACATAGGGTTCACTGAAATACCCTGTATCAAAGTATTTTTGAAAGAGGGGTTTCTGTTACAAATCATGGTTTTGATTATTAAAATTAATGAGATTCTTCAAAGTCTATGCAGATATTTGAAAAAAGGCATTCTTTTTCCCCCTCTGATATATGAAAAGAGACCTTTTCATGCTTCCTGATAAGACTTGTTATTTGCTTGAACAAATTTATCCTGATTTTTTTTTGCCATGTAGTTTCAAGACAATATGAACTGGTAACATATGAGCACCTCAGTTGTCTCCAATAAGTAAACATTTTTTCAGTGTATCATCCAGATTTTTATTATAAATTGATAAGTTTCTCTGACAGTTTAAAATAAGCCTTTTTAGTTAAAGAAGAGTATTCTATTCTAAAAGCCTTTGAAAAGGGATGAGATCAGGAAAAGAACATGCTTTGCCAATAGAGTCTACATGCTAAGACTTAGGAAGCTTTGTCAGTGATAATACTGTCTGAAAACGTGAAATGTAAACTGGACCTAAACTTTTTACTGGAGTTGTTTTACAATGTGATTTCATGAGCAACTCCCATGGAAATATTCTTTATAAAAATAAATATTAATAGCTAATTCAAAGAGAATTTATAGAACTGCAGCGTCAACTGCCTTTAAGCCCCAAGAGATTACAGTAAAGTAAACCTGAATGTATACAAAGAATGAAATATAAAGTACAAGAGAACAAAGATACTGGAGAATTGTTCTTAGTCTTCCGAAATTAAGTGTCATGTTCCTGTTACATGCATTGAAGTGTATGTGTGAACTGTAAATAGCGATGTTTAATTTTGGATCTCTGATTGATCTAAATGGATCTATTTCTTATGAAAAATGCCTGATTATGGCTAGAATATGCATATACAGCATAACTTTAGCGCAGGTAAAAGTGGTGTTTCCTAAATTGCCTGTCAAGAATGCCTTCATTCTGCTTTGTTGGATTTGCCAGTATTAGTGAGACACATTCATTTCCATACCCATTAATTTAGGAGACTCTACAGAGAATGTCAAAGAGATGCTAATAATTATCAGGTCTGGTAATCCTATATGAATTAGACTGTGACTAAGAAACAACATCATTACTAAAGTTACACTATAGTCAAAGTTTAAAGTGATGAGTTCTTCTCCCTGTTGTGGTTTTTTTTTTCCTTACTGGCTTGGAGAGCAGCTGTCAAAGGCAGTCCTGGTAGTCTTTGAGTGATTGTTCTGTAACCACTTTGTCCTTTTTTAGTGTAGTTTATCTGCGACCAGTACTGTGCAAGGGCAAAAGCAGGAGAGCCAGTAATTATGCTTTCAGCCTGTTTTTTTTTCCAAATAAACTGTCTTAGAGAAAATAGCAAGATCCTTGAGCAAAGGACTGATTTTATTTTAAACCCTTTGAACTTGAAGGTTCAGTTGAGTAACTGTGGAGGAACACATGCTGTCTGGAGTTAAGCAGAGTTTAACAAGGAAATTCTGTTCTGTTAACAGGGTGCTCTAAGGGGAATTTAGGGGACCTGTGATAACATCAATATCTGAAAATCTGAACAAATTTTCCTAAATCTTCATACTATATATGGTATATATACTATATATACTATAAAAATACTTAGTATATGATGTCTTTTCATTAGCAGTTCTAACCTAAAGGATAGTTGGCTTTAAAGAAACAAAGAAAGAAAACAAGCCACTGGTGATCTCCCATTATCTATGAGCAGTACTGTTCATAAGATTACATCCTAGACTGAATGAGAAGTCACCTTCTAGGTGACTTCTCATTTTCACAAGAGATATTGTCAGCTTCATTGCAGAGGTTTACTTGAGTCATTTAGGTCACTATCTTTTACTCTAGTTGGCTGAAGGAACTGGGGTTGTTTAGCCTAGAGAAGAAAAGGCTAAGGGGAGACCTTATTTCTCCCTATAACTACCTGAAACAAGGTTGTAGGGAGGAGGTTGCTGGCCTCTTCTCCCAAGTGATAGAGGGAATGGCCTCAAGCTGTACCAGGGGAGGTTCAGAATGGACATCAGAAAAAAAATTTTCACAGAAAGTGTCATTGGGCACTGGAACAGATTGCCCAGGGAGGTGATTGAGTCACCTTCCCTGGAAGTGTTTAAAGGATGGGTGAATGAGGTGCTGAGGGGCATGGCTTAGTGGTTGTAGTAATGGTTGGAATCAATGATCCAGTGGGTCTTTTCCAACCTAGTGATTCTATGATTCTTTTATTATCCTGAGATATTTACTAGAAACCTGAAACCCTTTCTTGTTCTGAAGCTAGCACAAACGCAGGATGCTGCCAAGGCAAGCATGTATCTTCCGTGTTTCTCACTTGAGCATCAGTGGGACTGTTGCAGGAGACCAAAAGGATATATGTTTAAACAGTAAACAATATTAATCATGAGGTTCATGAGCACCATTGCATATTACGCAAGTTAAAGCGCAGAGACATTATTTGTCATCGGCATTATGTAAGTTGTATATATGTAGCTGACCTCTGGATCTGCTTCTTGGCAAAAGCAGAGACGGTAGGAAGGGGACAGTAACAAGGAGGGATAAGAGCTATGATAGTAAAATTATTCAAGTTTGATCAGTTCTTGACAGTTGTCTATCTTATGTGCTTTAACTAATGTTGGAATATACAAAATAGTATTAGTGTAAATGTTAGGTATATTACCTTGAACATGCCATCAGTAAGTAGTATCTAACACTCATGGATATATTTTCAACATTTAGCTCTGGAAAAGCGTGCATAGGCAGTTAAAATTTACTGTGGAGAATGAAGCTGTAATCAAAACCTTTTCAGCTTTTATTGTGGGCACTTTATCATGTCTGGACTGGACTTGGAAATGTGTGAATTAGCTGGTGCCATGGAAATATGTGAGGCAATACTTATTGTCACCCTGCAAAGATCTGTAAGTCTGTAATGTAATGTAGCATGTGCTGGTAAAAGCTAAGAGGTTTTAATATTTAAACATATGCTTCATTGTAAGCAGTGATTACACTGTGCTAGGGAGTCTCATTTACATATTTATTTAACAATAGTCTTGGTCAGAAATGTGGGATTTTTTTCATGAAACAGTAAAAATATTATTTGTGGGCTGCATATTTTCTTCCTGTTTCGTTTTCAGTAGATGTGGATACCAACTGTGAAAGAAATGAAGAAATAGGACCCATTATTTACTTTCTGTGAAAACCTTCAGTATTGAATCTCAAATTATGATGTCTTTCATCCATATGAAGATTAAACCTTCCTAAAGCACACAGAAAGTAATAATTAGGGAAGTTACCATAATAGCATCAGCCTCAGTCACCACATTATTATTTAATATATTTCGTTTGAAATGTGTGCTCTTCTAGATATCATTATCCTGAAAATTCAAAGTAATTAAAGATTTTAAAGCAGGCATACCAAGTAAAAGTGTGCTGCAGGATGTTGTTAGCTTGAATAAAAATCTCTACGTATCTTCTGAATGCATTAATAGCAAGGAAAGGGAGGGCTTTAGCTTAAGGAAGGATCCAGTTGTCTTGACATTTGAGCTTTGAATAGTTAACTGTCAAAGCAGAGAGGGGACTGTTTCGTAAGACTACACATATTTTTATTAATTTACACGATAATATAAATGCAAACCAGGTTTGAAATTGTAGTTTATGCAGTAGTGCTGGAAATTACAGTTGTAGGTGAATAAACCTAGACAGAGTCCACTTTACCTGCCTTCAGCAGAGGAGTCTGGGGAAACCTAGATGGGTTATCCAGTTTCAGTTTGTGAGGAGTTAGGAATTCTCCCTGTTTTCCTTCTAAACTGCAGCTACTCTTTGTGACTTTGAGAGGCTTAGTTTGAAATAGGGGTGGCTGTTCCATGGGCTGAACAGTAAGCTTATGTTACCACTTTTTATGGAATCATAGAACAACCAGGTTGGAAGAGACCCACCAGATCATCGAGTCCAACCATTCCTATCAAACACTAAACCATGCCTCTCAGCACCTCGTCCACCCATGCCTTAAACACCTCCAGGGAAGGTGAATTAACCACCTCCCTGGGTAGCCTGTTCCAGTGCCCAATGTGTTTATTATACATGGGTTTGCTCCTTATGGATGATTTCTTGCCTTACTGAACAGACATCAAGCTGTTAATCAGTCTTTCTGGCCACTGTCTTCTGGGATTCTCCTGCAGAACCTGTAAGGAATTATTGCCTGGAGGTCTGTAGCAGCAGAATGACAAGTACATAACAAAATACAGTGCTTGATCACAGCAATAAGCTTCTCTCAAGGGTTTGTCCTAATGAGTATTGAAAATTATTTAATTATTTTTTGTTCCGGGTGTGCATTGCTCTCCATACTGCAGACCAAGACTCTGAACAAAGACACAGAATAAGCGGGACACTCAAGGTCCTTTTCCTGTGCCATGTGGACATTTTCCTCAATTATTCTGTAGGTGTCAATGACTAACTTCAAGTGGATGATACTGAGCTCTACAGGCTACCCATCTAGTTATTGTAGAGTCTACAAAGAGGAGTAAGGAGACCATCAGTAGTTTTCTAGTTTATAACTGCCCATCTTTCTCTCCACTGACAACATAGTGATGTCAAAGGAAGCTTATCTTTCTAGTTTAAATTTAATCACCTTTTTTGAATTTCCCTTTATCTCATCAGTTTGTTTCGACACCAGCTGTTGTCAAATCTGAGCCCATTGTAGCAGTATAGAGATTTTAATAAAAAGAAACAAAAATTATTCTAAGAATTGTCTTGTTATATTTGATATTCGGATTCTTTTCAGCTTGAATCTTTTTCATTTTGGCAGCACCAGAACGAAAGGATTCCTTCCTGAGTAGCCCAGATGTCATTGATACTGGGCCAAGAAGAAAGCGAAGACAAAGGACAGCAAAGTCTCCCAGGACAGGAGATAAGATGGCTACTTATGAGACAGAACTGTCAGCCAAGGAAAAGTAAGCAAGCAGTTTTCAAACGTATTGAAATATTTTTATGTCTACAAATGGCAGAGGGTTTGTGGTTTGAGGGGTTTTTTTGTTTTCTTGTGCAGTTTCATATTTCAGACAGAATACATCTGCATTGCATTTGGTGCAGTCATTTACAGAAATTTAACCCAGCTTTGGGTAAATGAGTGATTAAATTGCCAGGCCTAATGACTTATTTATTTTAATATGCCTTTAACATGATAATTATAAATTCTTTTCCTCAATTGGTGCGGGTAGCTTTAAACAAGTAGATCAAGGCCTACAGAAATGTTGTTCTATAAGTTACTTTATAACCCTGAAGGCAAAAAAAGTTGCATTTATAAGACATATCAAACTAAGATGGAGAGCTTCAGCTAAGTTGTGTCCCAGAAAGTAGTAGCACTATAAGCGTCTTTTCCAGTGAGTTTGGTCAAGCACAGGAATAACTTGCCCAGCTCTCCACAGCTGTGGAGTCCTCAGCTATGGAAATACTCAGAACCTGATGGGGCATGGTCCTGGACCATGGAAGGCTGGGCTAGACAGTCTCTAGAAATCCTTTACAATGTCACCATTCTGTAATTCTGTCTTTGTAATTTAGGGGAAACTGATTCACGATACCATTTTTAACAGACCAGAGTAGATTTTCAAAATTAAGAGCAATGGGGAGAAAAAAAAATTACGCTCCTAAGCACAAGGGGGTTAGCACTTATAGCACTTAATAAAAGTCTTTTTCTTCCTATTTTATTTTTGAATTTTGGAAATATTTTCATTTGATCTGGGAAGTGCTCAGTTATCTCTAGAGTTACCTTTGAAATGCGATATGGTTGGTGGTATTTTCTTCAAAAACTGATCTATGGTATGTCAGGTTTGAAAATACCTATTATCTTCTCTTCTTATCTGTAAAATCCAGTGGATAATTAACTCTTTAAACAGACATGGATACAGGTAGACTGCAAAGACACTTCGTAAGCAAAGATTTCTATATAAATCAGAAAGAGAGTTATCTTATTTTGACATAGAAGATTGTGAATTGTTGCTTGTTAGGAATGTGTAAACTTACAATCCTGTTTTGTTAGTAAAACAAAAATACTTCTTTTTAGAACAGTCTAGGAAAATGTCAAATTCTGCTCTTCTGTTCTTTTAGAGTCTGGTGTGTTACAATAAATGATGCCCTTTCTTCATTGGATGTAGTCATTTTAATTTTGAGACTCTGGTTGTGTTTGCCTGAAATACAATTTGATTCTTTCTAGTATTGATTGTGGAAGGAAAACCTGCAGAGGCAAATGATTGCAAAGGAGAATGTAGAGAGAGGCCTTAGGCTGTGTAATCCTCAGTGTATGAATATCTGAGCCTTTTGTGCAGAGGAACAACTAAAAGGATGTATTTTTTGTTTAGTCCTTTAAATAAGGCAAGTTCTAGGAAAAAAAAGGTGTAGCATTTTTCATTCTTTGCAAAGCATATGCTTACAGAATCAAATCAGGCTGAATCTGAAAAGTGGCTCTCCTTTACTCTACCATATGGAACATCCATTCTATCAGTCTCTAACCCCATTGTTATTTTTCATTAGAATTGTAAACAAGAGGTTTGCACTACAGGTCACAACATTTCTTGGCTTGTGACATGACTTCCAGTGTTGTGAAGATGTATCTGACAATGAAAAGTCCATGTCTCTCTATGATCCCATGTTGATTTCACAAATTGGATATGATATTGCTAAATACTGGAAAATGATTTTCATCCTTTCTATAGTTAAAAATATAGTGGCAGTGCTAATTCTTTGGTTAGACAAGATTTACCTGGAACATGACAAAAGCCAAACTACAATAATTTTCATTTTGCTTATTCTTTTTCTTAGTGCCCTTGCTTAGTTCTTGTCTTTTGAACTTAATCCTAAGTCTTTTGCCATCTGCAAATGGAGCTTCCAGTCAACTTGTTTGACTTGTATTTTTCACTTTTCCTCAGTCTATCAAAAGCAGGGAGATGTATAAGTAGTATCATAATCCAGTTCACAAACATTTACTTTTTTAAAGCCTCTTCAGTAATTTGTACTGACAAAAAGCTAGATGCAACATGGTGCAAAGGGCATTATCTTAAGCTGATGGTACATTAGGATCCTGCCCAAAATGTTTTTCAGTATTGTATTACTTAGCAAAAAATTACTAATTTAAGGAAAGCACTCACCACAGCCTGCTGGGGCAGGGGTGAGTGGTAGAGGCGGGGAGCAAGGAGAAATTTAACCTCTAAATTCCTTCACCTTTGGAAATACTCCATCACAAACAGAGAAGATGTGCAGTCCTGGAAAGCATATCACGGTTTTCTGTTTGGCAGGAAGATCAAATGACAGATTATGATCACATTTGCAAATGCACAGATGAACCCTTATGTCTGATTTCTGCTGCACAGATCAGCAGAAAGGTTTTATTCTTTTCTTCTTATGTAAATATTTCAAGGTGCTATCACATAAAGTCATATCCCACAGTTGCTTTAACACACTAAAGCTTATTTTAATTTTTTTTTTTAATTTTTAATTTTCGCTGACATCATCAGTGCTTGTTTCATGTTTGCCAGGCAATGAAAGGGCAGTTAGAAACCCTCAAAAGTGTAATGCTGTCTTTATATTGTTGTGTCATAAGTCAATTGATACAAAATTCTAAATCAGAAGGAGAAATACCTGTTTTACTGAAGGAGAGCATCCAAGTTTTTCTTTACTTCTTGGCTTTTAGATTGTTTTTTGAAGGTAAAATGTTTTTTTCAACAGTCATTGTTTTCACATAATAGGAATTATATCTTAATAGGAATTATGTCTTATCTTGCACATATTTCTCCTAAGATTTTTAAATATGATAAGAAAATACCATTTATGCTTAGAGTTAAGAACATCTGAAGTAAATACTGAGTCATGAAAAATGCAAGGATTCTATTTCCACAAATATTTTAGGTTTATGGATGTTGAGGCTAGTTATGTAGCAATTCTCTAGTCCTTTGGTATGAAAATATAATCTTAGATATAACCAAGAGTACTGAGAAGAATGCAAATAAAAGTCTGTTTAACATATAAATTAGAGCAAAAGAGTACTGCCTTTCTCAAGCTTAGTGTGTGGGTGCAGGGGCAGGAAAATTAGTTGAATTGTAGTTATCTATGTAGACATCTAATATTTACTGTGGCAATTTATTCAAGGACTAAATTTGTATTTTTAATGAAACTTACAAATGTGGTTTGGATAATATTAAGCTTGGTGAAAGTAGTATAGATATGAGATCTTCAAAGAACTGAACTCGGATTTGTGGAACAAAGTTTACCAGCAGGTCCACGGAGGTTATTCTCCCTCTGTACTCAGCACTGGTGAGACCGCTNAGGTTTAGGTTAGAGATTAGGAGAAAGTTTTTTACAGAAAGGGTCATTAGGCACTGGAATATGCTGCCCAGGGAGGTGGTTGATTCACCTTCCCTGGAGGTGTTTAAGTTACGGGTGGACGAGGTCCTGAGGGACATGGTTTAGTTTTTTGTGGGAGTGGTTGGACTCGATGATCCAGTGGGTCTCTTCCAACCCGGTGATTCTGTGATTCTGTGATTCTGTAAATGCACTATTTCATTATTCGCTCTCATCTGAGATAAAGATGTTCCCTAGGATAAAGTAGAAATTCAGAATAATTAATTAGTCAATGAACTGTCAAGATTCATGTTTATCCAGCTCTCCAGCAGGCTATTTTTCAAATCTTAGATATCCAGTGAAAGGAAACACTTCTTTAGGCAGACAGATGTCGATAGCAAACTATGGTTTGCTATTTACACATTTTTTAAATGTGACAAAGGATGGTTCTTACAGTTCAAAACATAATCGAATCAGGAAATAGAGTAAAATTAGTCTGACTCCACTTAACTGTAATTATATTGGTGAAGCTTTAACTGTTACTTAAAACCCGGCAATTTCCTAAGGTGCAAAGCAGAGATAATATGAAAGTCAAGTTAAGATGGATATTTTACATTTCACAATTTGCATTTCATACTTGGAGGAGAAAAATTAATAAAAGTAATCCCTGTTCACAGTTAGAAATTATACTTATTAATGCATTTCCAAATCTCTCAAGGGATGACATATGAGTAACACTTTTAGCTATGTAGAATATGCATTCAATATAGAGGCTTAAGTGTATGGTCTGTCATCTTGAATCCTGTAAAGAATTGGATGTTTCTATAAAAATTTCATTTTCAAAGTATTGGAACCTATTTGAGATAAACTAGTACCTACTGAAAGTGACAGATTTTTTAATATAATTTTATAACTTAAGGATAGCCATTGAATACATAATATTTTGTGTAACTTGTACAATCTGTAGTCATAAAACACAGTGGAACCTAACCATTGCTGGAGTCTGTGTATTTAAAACAAAACAAAAAAAAACCCAAAACAAAACAATAGTTTTAATACAAAACTATTTGTTTCCACAAGTGAAAAACTCTCTACTTTGGTTTATCAAAATTGCTTTTGTTTGAAGTGCTAAGAAAAGCAAATCATATTTTTCTGTCTCTGTTATTCCTTACTAATAAAGAATCTATTTTTATGGTCCTTGTTCATACATACATTTCCTAGAAGGAGGGCTTTACTAATTAAGACTCAAAATTTCCTTTCACTTAATCCAAATGTTTCATCATTTCAAAATGTAGTCCATTCTGGCTGCTGCATAGTGTTTATAATTTCTTTGCATTGAATGTGAACTCACTGTGGAGGATATGTATCATTTTAGAAATGGTTTGGGGCAGAAGCATCCTGAATACAGGAGGAAACTTATTGTGAATGCAAATACGCTGTATTCACCTGTTAACAGCAGTAGAGACAACCAAAAAGTGTTATTACAGAGAAAATGCTACATAATTCTGAGAAGTGTTAAGAAAGACTTTTAATTCAGTTGACTGAGAAACAGCAGATATTATTTGATTGTCAGTAGAAATTTGACTTCTTCTGGCTTGATACTTCTTACTTGCTTCATAAAACTGACTGTCAGAATCAGGCCTGAATTTATATTTAAGGAAAGAGATGATTTCTCTTAACTTCAGTATGTTTGGTTTTGCTGAAATGTTGAGATGCAGTGCATTGAATTTGATAGGATCTTTGCCACCAGTAATTTAAGTCTTTCTTTTTTACATATGACTGCTGCTTTTTTATAGAGCTCAAAGCGTTCAACATCTATCTAGGAGTCCTGTGAGTGATATGTATGAAGTAGAAAAACATATTTGTATTGCTGACTGGCTATTTGGAAGTGCCAGGAGTTGCCAGGGAGAGTTTTGTGCAACCTGCATTGCTATCAACTGCTCCATCAGAAGAGGCCAAAGAGAGCATGCCATTTTACTTTAAATACAATTACTGTGGTCCAAATATTTGGTATTAGTTCTTGTCTTAAGAGTGTGATTAAAGTTAGTCACACATTTAATTGTGTGTAGAATCAGCTGCATGGTTTTTGCTTGTTAATGATAAATGGAGGAGGTTTGTATTTCCATACTCTCATGTTTTTCTGTATCTTCAAATGGTTTTTACAGTCTATTATCTATATCATTTACGGGGGAAAAAAAGGAATTAGCATTATATTCCTATGCTGAAATAAGCTTGATTGATCTTCAGTTTGATAACCGTCCGCCCTTTAAAAGCACTCAGAGCCTGTGGTGTGCCAGGAATCCCTGATCATTTCCCAGCTTTTGTCCAGTTTATCACTTGTGGTTCACATTTTTAAAGTCTTAACACAAAGTTTACTCTAAATGTGGTTTGCCACCACCAGTGATTCAAGTAGCAAAAACCTATATTTGTCCCAGAATTTGTCATTCGCACGGGGTTACACATAGAAATAGGTATTACACAATGAGTAATTCTTTCTCATAAAGGTTTGACCAAATGAAATTAGAATTCCACTGAAAATTATGGTATAACCTTTCACGGTCCAAAGGGAGTGTAAAGTTTACACCACAGTTACCCCCTCTAAAAAAAAAAAAAAGAGAGAGCTTTTTATTCATTAAGTGCATTTATTTAGTACAATGGGAGAGAACTTGCAGAGCCTTGCATGGTGTGAGAGAGCACTATGGTCACTGTTATTTCAATGAGTCAATGTAGTGTCTGTGTACAGGAGTAATAAGCTCATTCCTGCCTTAATGAATTTATGGAATGCAATTTTTAGGAAGTTTTCTATGATTCAGGCTGAAATGTAAACCGTTTAAAAAATCTCATAAAAGCAGATAGTAAGGATCTTTTGAGGCTTTAATGTGAGAATCAAACAAAAATGTCTTTTCAATAGCTGAATTAAGTCCTTTTTGTCTTTCATTCACATGCAGCTTTTTCTTACATTTTGGATTGTTACTTTTTCTGTACCTTTTTGCTATGACATTGGCAGCAGCCATTGGCTGCTAGTTATACCAGACAGACAATTTCAACTCACCTGTGCAAATATTCAAGTGTGCAATGTAATTTTGTGTGGACTGATGGAAGCTTTGATAATGATACTTATCTTCTGAAAAGTCACCTGTGAATATTTAAGGTTACATAAGGGTGAATTAGAAAGAAGGGCTGTGTTTAACATCTGTGTCACATGACTTGCAGCTGTACAAAAATGGGGTGTCATCAGAAGAAAAAAGAAGTCTTTGATTATAATGCATAGCAACACTTATATAAACAAGGTGCAAAAAACAGGTAATTCCACATTCAGCTGGAATGAATAAGGCAGAAATAAATACAACACCGTGCAGTTACTTTTCTCTTGCTGGTGCCCTGGCTATCTGTGCAGGGACTGTCTTTGTTTTAACTGTGTGGTACATAATCAGGCTTCCACTGACCATGTGGAAAAGGATGATTTATTTCAATAGAAAGTGCAAGGAGTTGGTATCTGCAATCACCATTTCTCCTCACTCCCCAGGGAAAGATGTGAAAATATGAAGACTGAAAACCTGGGGCAGGGAAAAGTAAACATTATCTCCTGCCCTTTAAGGCTGAAATTTCTCATGAGCAAAGTCACTCAACTCTTCAGTTTGTGGCACATCTCAACAATTTTTGTCACTAATAATAGTCTAATAATTGACTGCTGATAGAGAAGTTATTACTCAGAAAGACTGGCAGGACTAGCCTGTGTTTTCTCAGGGCATGTTATTTAAAGCAGGATTTTATTGCTGTGACAAATCTAGTGAGATATATGTCTGGAATGATTAATCTATAATTATCTTGGTGAAACCATTAGCTGGGAGATAATAAGAGGATAACTTATAAGATGGAAACAACATCTTCTTCCTTTACCTTTCTGGTTAATCTTTCTTGGATTTTTTTGTCTTTTTATATTTAAATTATGTTTGAACTAGATTTTGTATTTTAAGCCTCTCTTAGGTAGGTTATGTGTTGATACAGTTTAATTTATTGCACTATGGATTAGTCTTGTTAAATACTGTGATCCTGGTTGAGGTATTTCAATGTGGGAGGCAAAAGAATTGTTCTTCAGGAGTAAATTACAGTAAGAAGGAGGAAGATTGTCTGTGGTTGAGCAAACTGAGAATTCTGGAATATTTGCTGGTGTTTGATATAAACCAAGCTACAATATTTTCAGTCTTCTAGGAGGAAGGGTGGAAAGTAAGAAAGGAAGATAGCATTTAAAACAACTAAGAAGGCAATATTTAAAATGCCTTGTACATCCTTATGATTAATGTGTAGCAGCAAATGTGTGCTCTCTTTATGAACCCTTCTGTAAAGGGCTTTCAATGATGGTGTCAATTAAACTTACATTTCCTATAAGAGCTCTTCAGGCAGAATTATTTTCCAATATAATAGGAAGAAGCAGGAATTTTAGATGCCAAAGATTTTGATTATGTTGTTATATTAAGACTAGACTGATGGAAAGTCTAAGTAACCATGTTTGCCAGCCCTGTCCTGATGTCAAAGATAGACAGCACAGAAGAGAATAAGATGAAAGCTTGGCTATATTAATGAGATAAAGCTGCCTCAGGTATCTCTCTTTATTGTTCTTTAGACTGATCATGAAGTCTGTCTTCTTTACTGGATTAAGGTAGAGTATTCCATAGGTCACAACTGTCTGTGAAGACCAGCAGTCCTTTAAGTTATTATGGACCCCAGGAAACATTCTGGAGAAAATCCCATACACCAAAATACACTAAAACTCAGGATTTGGGAAATGATTTAATGAACGCTTATGAATGCTTCTATACCATTGAGGTGATACTCAGTTTCTGCTCAGTTCCGTGCACTTTGCAAAAGACAGAATTACAGCATGAAGCTATTAATATTATATTTTTATTTGTATTTCTCCTTTTTCTGTTCTTAACTTTTTGCCAATGAATCATCCTTTCTTCCTCCAGTTCCCCAAAAATGTCCCATCTCAGCAAAATAGGGCTAAAACCTTAACATTTTGAATTAACAACACTTTTCAATTTCTTTGTGCTAATATTAGTGGTTAATCCTCTGTATAAAACCCACAGAATTAAATCAGTAGGACTTATTTTTCTAATAATTACTTTAATTCTCAAACAGTGATGTCTGTGTCTAGATTGGCTGTATGTTTTCACCTGCTTAATTTCACTGATTACTGCTAACTGTGAAGAGATATATCCAGTCATTAAGAAACCTGTCAGGCTTAGCTGACCTGCTAGATCTCCTGTATACAGTGTATAATACAGAGTGCACAGAGTAACATTTTCTGCAGTTTTCTTTCCATCTCCTTTTTATGTCTTTTATGACAGTTTCATTAGATTTACTGTTTCATAGTTCTCAAGGAAGCTGTTAAAACTGAATAAGACACAGATATCTGGACTTTTTCTGTTCCAGAATGCTTGAAATATAGTACAAAAATGTAGAAGAAATAACAGGAAAAGTTCTTGTGCTTTTATTTTAATCCTTTACTGTCTACCTCACAAAGCAAGTTCATCTTTCAAAATTACTTGGAGAAGGAGCAAGAAAAGATCCAAAGAGTAGTAT
The DNA here is from genome assembly GCA_013389865.1 of Piaya cayana. Taxonomy (NCBI): domain Eukaryota; kingdom Metazoa; phylum Chordata; class Aves; order Cuculiformes; family Coccyzidae; genus Piaya; species Piaya cayana. The sequence goes on along the minus strand of WAAB01020993.1, from coordinate 61,506 downwards.
AGAAAAGGGTGAGAGATGGCACGGGGCACATTACTGAGCAGACCGATGAGAGGCAATATGGTGAGAAGCTCTACTTTGTGCATTTGTTTTCCTGTTTATCACATATAAGTTTCCACAAAGTGTATATCAAGTACTTGAGGTCCATGACAATGGATTTTCAATAATGTTTAGAGCATCTCCAAATCTGATGTGTAAGGATAAATAGTCATAAATCCATACACCATGACTATTACATATGGTATGAGCAAATGCAGTTTCATGGTTAGTTGAGAGGACTCATCTGTGTCTGTCAACTAGTATCAGAATTCAGCATGAAATTAATGAGTATCCTTTTTAATAAGTTCTGTCGTCTGTGGGAGTGCATATAGCACATTGTTATGCATCAGTCTAAAAACTTGTAGAATAACAGAAATAATTGGATAAATGGTACTGTTCTGTGTGTCTCATAAAATTATTTAACCACCAATCTCCTTGAATGCAAGTAGAAACAAGAGTTTATTAGAAGCTGCAGGAGGTACAGAATTAGATTAATGCAATACTTGTTTATGTAGAATATTGCTGGAAGACTTCCATGATTATTTAATAACACTTTAGAAAATCCTTTGCTTTTTTTCAATTATCAAACCATTCATAATATTTTTCATGTAACTATTGCATCATTCAAGCTTCTACATATGAACAGTAATTTGAAAATTAATTACATGCTTGTATTTTCTGCAAATTTTTAACTATATAGCAACGTGTACAAGTGAACTTTGTATAGAACTGAAGGAAAATGGCCTATGTTCAAAACCAGTTGGCAAAAGTCAATGTTGTAATACACATTAAATTGCAGAAGTGGGATAAAATAACAGTCACTTTTCAAAATTATCTCAGTGATTCAAAAGACAAGTACCAAGGTGAATTCAAATCTCACAACAGTCTAGCCATTGGCATTAATATTTCTTCCATTACATTTAGGGTAAACATGGTAATAATGGCTAGAATTGAGGAAGAGTATGTAAACATGAGGACATGCATGAAAACATTAATATTTGATGAGGGTGATTTTCACTCTAGATTTCATTCTAGAAATAGATGAGATTTCTAATGTGGTTCTTTAAAAGTTGATAATTATTCAAGTGTATAGAAAAAGATTATAGAAGACATCTGTTCAACAGAGGTCATTCTTCACACAAGAAGTTATCAAGTCCAAAGAATGAACAATGTCTGGAAGAATAGTGTTTGGAAAAAATATCATTCTATCAGAGGGCCATTCAGTCTAACTTGCAAAAAATGCAGTTACTTAGATTAAATTTGATTCTACTTTATCTTAAATGTAAATATTCCATTATTTGTAATAATAAATACTTCTTGTATTACCATTCTTGATACCAGAAATACAAGCTGACATCTGTAAAATAAAAAAATTATTCCTCTAGCATTGTGTTTCTCTGGAAAAGATAAAGCAAAAAAGATACTTATCTTGAGAAAGTAATTTGTGAAAATGCTGTTGAAAAAGGTGGTAATTGTAGAAGGTTGAAAGAAAGCTGGTTTAAGTTTTAGAACATCTATTTCAGAGAGAGTGCTTCACTGAATTTAGCAAAAGTTTGGAAAAAATATGCATCTTTATTTCTATATTGAGAAGTTAGCCACGTAATATTTAAAATTATCAGGTTCTGAATTATTATTTGGCCACAGAAATAAAACTGTTATTTAAACTCGATTCACTTTGTGATCTGCCCCACCCCCCAGATCCCTACGCAACACTTTCAAATGTTGTCAGAAGGGTTATTTTTTTTGCTTAGAGAGGAACACAGTACATTATTCATCACTGCAGTGTTCTGGGGCAGCTCACTAAACCTTGAAGTTACACAAGTGTAAAACTGCAGTAAAGTGATGATAAATCATGTCATTGAGTTTCTAGTGGTGATGTGAACCAGTCAGAATATTATTACATTTGTCTCTCTGGAGTTGCTCCCTGGATAACTTTTAAACTACCTGACCAAAATTCTACTTTTATTACGGTCTCCTGAAAAATCATATATTTTTGTAAAGAAAGTCCTTAGGCCTTTAGACTAAAATACACGACTAAATATAAAACCTGTCTACAAACTCTATTCCCACTGGATTTGTTGCTGATCACAAAAGCAGAATTATATTTCTGCTCAGGTGCTGTATCACCATCAAACTGTACTGGAACTTCAGATTAGGAAAAAATATCTCTGGATGTAAATACTCCCATTTTCTTATCTACTTATATAGCTACAGAAATACCTGAAGATATTCAATGAGAAAAAACATCAGATTACACCCAGCTGTACTGAGTAAATCTAAAGTGCTAGAAATTGAAAAGCTATTTCAGTTCAAAGTAAAAACAATTTTGAGAACACAAACAGAAGATCTCCAAATAATAGTAAAATATCATCAGGATATGAGCTTCCTATTGACTCTTTAAAGGATTAAAAATACTTTGTGAGCTCCAGATTCAAAGTTTAAAAAGAGCCAAAAGCATCAACATTTTATCAGTGTTACTCAGAACAATCCCCCAGCTAGTATAAGCAATACTTCCAAACCAGTATCCCCCAAACAGCGATAATGGTGTGTGAGAGGGCCAAGAGAACAAAAACCAGCAGACAGAAGCAAAACAGTCTTTCTACAGTCTATATCAAGTTTGTGAAACTTACTATCAGAATATGTGTTATCGAATCATAGATTCATAGAGTCATTAAGGTTGGAAAAGACCTCCAACAACATCCAGTCCAACTGTCAGCCCAACACCACCATGCCTACCTGAACCATATCCCCAAGTGCTGCGTCTATATGTTTTCTGAACACCTCCAGGGAAGGAGAATGCACCACTTTTCTGGGCAACCTCTTCCAGTGCTTGTACATTTCTCAAAGCTGGGAGAAACAATAGTTTGTTAGGCCAGTACGCCACAGAGGAGCTATGCCCAGTTTGCCCCTTTGTGAGTAAGTGATGACTGATGAGTCTAAACATGGATAATGCTTACTGATCTGGCTGCACTTAGCTTCAAGGGTTCCCCCACTAACCAAAGAAACAGCATGTTCACAGATCTCATGATACACCTATAGTCACATCATATTGATTTTATTCAGTTAACACCTTTGGTTTTATGGGAGCTGAAAGCATAGGGAAGTAATTTACATGATTATTTTGCAATAGGAGAGTGAGGAAATGAGAAACATAATGTTACGCAACTGAATCTTTATCTGTTTTTTTGTGTAAGATTGCTCAGTCTTCTATTTACCTTCCTGCTATTCAGCCTAACATTTAAGAGGTGTATACCAATGGCCTTCTGCATGCCTCATATACATCTACACCTTTTATGATTTAAATAATACCAAATCAGCCATCACATCTTGGAACATAAGTATGAATGCTTGTCAGACTGCTTATTCAGTATGACTTGGGGCAGAATGTTGCCAGAGACCACAATCGTAAGTTCACAGTATCTCTAACAAAATTTTTTGCAAGGTTGAGATGTTTCTGATGCTGTTATAACCTTTACTTAGGCTAGATTTATAAAAAAGTCAATGTTTCATGTTGCCCTAAGACAGTATTAGCCAGATTCTCTTTTTTTTAAATTTAAAGTTTCTTGTATACCACACCCAGTTCTGCACCTACTTCTATGCCCTGACATGTTCTCCTTTTGCCAAGCTAAAAAGTTGCAACTTATTTCTTAATTAATCTAAACTTTCTGTTGCTGAGATCTCTTTGCAAAGCCAAGTCTTATGTAGATACGTCATTTTAGATATGTCATTGGTCTGTACATCTTCTAATGACAGCATTTTAATCATCAGAATTTTTACATCTAACAATATAAAGAGGACAGTAAAGTGACCTGCCTTTTTAGAGTATTGAAGGTGCTTTTCAAATGCTGTGAAAGTTAGCCCAACTTTCAAAACACTGACAATATCCTTTTAGAACAAAGTTGACCTCCACGCTGCTTGCAAAGAGTTTTCCAAATGCCATTTGATCATCAAGATAGATCAACTGAAAGATATATTTCTATTCTGTAGAGAAATATGTGAAAAAAATGCTAATTTGAGGGACATTTGTATTAGCGAAGTTCAGTATCAGTTTTCATAGATGGTAAACAGAATTGAGTGTTGTTAGCCAGGTAAGCTTGATGCAAGCATTTCAAATGACTTTAATCTTCTTGATTCTAAGCTGGCTCTCCACAGTTTTGTTTCACATCTTCATTTTTTACTAGATATTCCTGCCTTGAGTAATATTTAAGCAGAGTATATAGTTGTCAAGCATTCATCTGATTTTTATTTAAATGCTGTTACCTTAGCATTAAGAAGGTGAATCTCGGTTAGGACTTCCCAGTCATCAGCATGACTGTCACACCTAAAATTGCTGTCCTTAGCAGGGCACAGACATTCTAAATGTAATTGAGTTCTCTGCTTTTAAATACACTCTTTGGTTGAGTCATGTTGACAGGTGCTTTTCATCTTGAAAACTTTCCAGTTGTTAGACTTAGTCAATTAGACATGGAATTCAGAAAATGAACTGAAGTGGAGCCTAAGACTGTCTGCATAAATGTGCACCTGTGTGTAGGTTAACTTGCCATCACCTGACATGTCGCCAAATATTATTCATCCATTGTATGTTCTTACAAAAGTAAGTTGTCTCCTGTAACACAGTCTCTATTGTCTGCTAGAGCAAAATGTGACTGCCTGACAAATAGAAGTCAGATAGCTTTTCTGGGCAATTTCATGTAAACATTTAGATGTACAAGAAGGAAACACAAATATAGGATGCACAGCTGCAAGATTTTTCCTGAGACAGCTCGTAACTTTGTAAGTAGCATCTTTTAGTAGCTTTTGGAATCTTTTCTGTTCATGTTTTCTAACTCAGGCAGTTACCTCACCTCTATTTTAGGTCTGGCCCAAGGTAAGGTAGGTCCTGTTTAACAGACATATCAACCTACATTTCTTATAGGATTAATTGAAAAAAAGTAGATACTTTGGAAGAATTGTGAGGAATAATCTTATTCTTCTATTTTAGATTCAGGACTATCTCCATTAGCTGCCACTTAGACCCTCAGGGAACTATAGGGAACCAACAGGAAAAATTAAGTTCTTCCATGTGAATATTTGAAAGCTGCTGGATCTGGACCATCTCCTGGAAAACAGATGTAGTTTGGTCTCTCAGTCTATTTTCCAGAGTCTCAGTAGACAAGTATATTTATGTAGGTTTTGGAGAAAAGGAGGACTCTACTGTTGTGATGTCAGGCTTAAAATTAATTTCATTTTACCTCATCTAACTTTCTGGGCTTTTCTAGATGATTCTGTTGGTAGTCCTGAAGCTTGCCTGCAAATTCTAGCTTCCATCAGAGCTCAGTGCAGCGGCACTGTGGGGGACACGTGTGCAGCTAATGGAAGTTTCAGGCTATCTGAGGAGCTGCTTTATCATTTCAGATGCTTGTGAAGTTGAGCATTCCTAGAACATACATAGACCAAATTGCTATTGCAGTCATTAAGTAGGCTTTTGGTAGACTAAGGTTTTCCAGAGATTTCAAAAAAATTGTATCTTAATTTACAGATTATTGATTAAAATCATGTTGATAGTGTGAAATCACATCTGAACTAAAAACTTCAGAATGAATATTCAAGATGATTTATAAGATGATTTGATGACAAGATCTGTAGTCTTGGAAGCCCGATACTCTTCGTATTTAGACTTTAGAACAGCAGAAATTAGAGGCCATAACCAGAGTCCTCAGTGTTTTATAAGTTCTTACAGATGTTATTAACATGTCAGTTCTTCAGTAGTGTTGTCATGAATCTGCTGGCAGAGAAGAATTTGCATGCCTCAGAGAAGATGGGTTATTGGGTTTTGTGGGGCTTTTTTTTTTTTCAAGAGACTATTTTACACTAAGCAAAATTAATTTTAGTTAGCCAAGGAATTAATCTGTGTTGCAGGAGAAGATATTACTGGGTTACAATTTAAAAACTGGTTTTATTATAAATGCAGGAGCAAGACGTCTCCCTGGACTTCCATCTTTTTCTTCTCAGAAACAGATATTGCTCTGTTTCATTCCCCTTTCTTAGTTTATATTCTTTTCAATATAATACTTTTATCACTTTTCTGCATCTTTCAGCAAAATGAATTCTCCAGTCACTAACCAAGCTGACTGATAAATTATAATAAAATCTATATTAACTTGAAAGGTAACTAATGGAGAAATCTGTGTTAAAGTGTACGATAACAATTCCATATATATTCTGTATATGAAGCTTACATGAGAACTCACAGATAACACCAACTCTGAAGCTACTGTTTTTATTATTTCTTGATTTTATTAGAATTTTACTCTATATTTTAGTGTACACAAATTAAATGAAATGGTGCAGAGCTTCAGCACCAGACAATTATTCAAGAAAAAATATAATACGTTAACAATGTGTACCTAATTAATTGGATAAATAGAATAACCTCCTAGATAAATGTTGACTGACAAATCGTAAAGCTCTCTTGTGTTTAATTATAAATTAACTGACATCACAAGGATGGCACAGATGTGTATGACAAGGGCTTAAGCAGCAGGCTTCAGTTTAATTAAAAAGCACTACTGAAGAAAACATAACTAGGCATAAGCAGTGCATGGATGTAAATAGGGGACAGAAAAATTATAGGTCTTTTTAAAGGCTGCATTAAGCAAACTGCTAGGAGTCTAGAGGTGTAGAGCCTGATGTTTTCCTCCTCCTTTCCCAAAGCTCAAGTTCTGTCTTGTTGGCTGGACCTGACTGTCTCTCTAAGCATACCTACTTCTGTCATACTTTGTGCATTTGGGAGATGGCTGTCAATGTTCTGCCACTGAAGACTTTGGCTACTGGGAGAATTCCGAAGTTACAAGTTATGGCAAAAGTTGAATAGTATGCATCTTGTGCAATTTCATTCTTACTAATGCCGTGAAAACAGTAGAAAACCTAGTCCAGCTTCCTTCTCCCAGGAAAACTGCTAGAGCTGTTTTGAATTCTGAGTTAAATTTATTTTTTAACAGTGAACCACATCACTGGAATATTTATGCATTTTCTTTTTGGCTCATAGCCTACCAATTAACAGTACATACTTTGAAATACACACTTTTTCTTGCTTTTCTATTTTAATGTTTCTTATCTCTTCCTCCTTGTACCTCTAGCCAGCTGAGTACACCCACTGCTTTTCCCTGAAGCTAATGCAAGAATCTAAAATTCAAATTACTGTCAGACATGGATTGCTGTTCAAACAAGCCATCTAAATGTTCCAAACACCTTGATGAGTTATGCGTTCCGATGGTGTTAGATCAATGAAATCTATCATGTGTTTTTATTTATTGCCTCTTTTCTATCAATGGAATTTTCTTTTATATAAACACTAAAGCCCGCTTGCTATAATGTTTCAGGTATTTTACAAACTTACCTCAGAAATACAAAGAGCAGAGTATTAAATATTGCAAGCATGACATGTGGTCCCTAGACTTATTAATCAACAAAGGTTAACTGTTTGCAGTTCACAATTCTCTCTTTATATTCATAAAACACAAATGTTTTCTTTGAATGCACCAGAAATATCTTAGACCAATTTTATTGCACCATGTATTCTACTACACTAAGTATTCATGCTATTAAATGATACGAAACTGTTAGACAGGTGATATAGCACCACTGTAGGTGTAATTAGAAAGTGACTGAAGACTTCTTATACATCCGTTTACTGTTGTAGTAATGAAAAAAAATTACATGCAGCTCATTGTCTGAAAAACAAAATACTTAACAGAGTACTAAATGTAACAGAGGAGGCGTATGGAAAGGGTATGTCTTGGATTAGGGAAAAATTCTATCAAACACACAATCACTACAGTGAGTATAATTGGATCATTATAGAGACTCATTAAATCTGAAATAAATATTTTTCCTTTAATTTATGTGCTGAGCCTCCTCACTTTGTCTCATCAGTTCTAAAAGTCATTTGGAAAGGGACTAATTTTTAGCCTTTGAATGATTTGTTCATACACTCATAAGTCAGGTGCATACCAAGCTTCTGTAGTGGACTTACCTCCTAGCATACTTTTGTAGTGCTTCTGGTTTCCTCCTGTTTTGATCACACTGTGTCATTGCATGTATGCCTTTCAAAGATTTTTATTTAGAAAGAAGATGACCAGAAAAATATTTAGTCTAAAGGTCTGAATCCTCTGTTATTTCAGAATGCAACTCCTATGTTGTTCAGTGCTGTAACTACATGGAACTGGATTGAACTACTAGGTTTTGACTTTTGTGGACTGAAATTTAAATTTCATAGGAATTAGTTTCATAGGTGATTTTGTTGTTTGAGAAAAGATGCAGCCAAAAGTAAAAAGTCACAGTTCTTAGGTAACCTTCAGGGCTTTGGAAAGATACATCGTTTTTAGATGTGAGCAACGTTTAATCTGTGTTTCTTTTTACATAGAATGAAGTTTTTTGTTTGGGAAACAAAAAGGCATTTTGCCCTCCAACGTGAAAAAATGATGATGGAAAATATAATTATTGTTCTCTCTTCCTGTGGTCACACAAACCATTAGGGCTTTGATCAAAAGATAACTTCACAAAAAAGGCAATATGCCAAAGCTTAAAATCAACCCAAATGTCACTGGCAACAATCTAATTTCATCCTGATTCGTACTTTAGTTTATGACACTCATTCAAGCAGATGGGAACAAGAGAAGACAGGAACCACAGTGTCCTGTGGCTCCATGAAAGACTGAAAGAACTTAGGGGTGGTGTGAGATGAGAACACTAGGTCTTGTGTATAGTCAGGTAGCACAGTTCCATTGTGTCCTTGGAGAATGCTCTTCTGAATAACCTCACCTTCTTAGGAAGGCACTGTTCATTTGGAAGGGACAGCATCTCCTTTCTACGGGAAAAAAAATGTTGACAGGATATTGAGGCATAGGCTGCACTCCTGGTGTAAATAGGAATGATTTCAGTGACATCAAGAACAGGATGCTGGAATATGATACTTGAAGCTGGTGCATGGTGAAGAAATACTCATCGTTGTGATGTTCCCCTGAAACCACCAGTTATAGTTGCACTGGGCATAAAAATTTGTGTTGTCACTTTAGGTTAGAGAAAGCATAACAATACAAAAAAGAAATACTCATAAATGCTGATGACGGGCAGACAATACTTGTAATATAGCTGTGGGGAAGTGATGAATCCTCAGCTATGGATTATCTTTGAATTTGTACTTGCTGGTAAACCATTATAATTGCCATTAAAAGAGCATTGTGAGCAATCTACTCAGAAGAATTTGATAAGAATCTTAATAATTAAAAATGCATTATGTTTATCTGTGGAGGTAAAAGCTTTCATCTTCATTCACTCGGGTCTCTGTGACTTCCTATGGAGAATGATCACCTACTGAATTTACCAGAATAATGTGCTGAAAATTGCCTAATAGGAGGAGAAGCAATTTATCACTAATCTGTTTCAGACCTGTCAGAGACTCTCTCATTTTGAACTGTAGCTATTGAACCTCAAAGGGATGGTGAGTGAAAATGGGCAGGTGAAATTATTCAGCGTAAAAACTGCTTGCCAGAAGCTGCATTCCTAGGAGTGAGGTTTTGGATAATATGAATACTATTTAAGCATCTAATTCCCCTTAATTAATAGTGGAAGGAAGATGTCTAATTATCTGTGACTGGTGAGTTAAAAACCTCTTCCGTCACCTTCCTAAGAAAGTATCAGAAAAGGAAGTTTGAATTTCAACAGAGTGAATATAATGAGGTCAGGCAGCTGCAGAGCACTCATCATTCTTTAGAATATTCCCAGTGTGGAACATTTCCCATCCACAGACATGTACTGTATCCCCTTTCTCTCTCTGGGTTTTGCAAGTGGAAGGCTTAGTCACACCGGTTTTAACAGTTTGTGCAATGTAGACCTTGCTATAAGTTTGACTCTGCAGAAAAAATATTGCAAAATAAGCTATTCATTTCATAAGTGAATCTAAAGAGCAATGGTATTGCACAAGGACCTGAATGACACTCTTATACCACAACTGTCCCTTTTTGGCCTCCAGCTTTACAGAGCCCTGGAGGAGACAAAGCTGAAACTCTGTGAAAGCAGTCCTTTAGTTCAGCAGTCTGTACCTGAGGAACTGTTTTACCATTGCTCTTTCTTGGTATTTAGAAAAGTCCTGACGTTTTCGAGATCTTTGAAAAAATGTAATTTTATCAAACAGACATCATGCTCTATAAGCTTACTGATAGTGTTCATTTCTGGGAGATAGTTCAGCCTGATCAACTTAAAAATAAATGTCTCTGAAGCTCAGAAACCTGAGTATTGCACTTGTTTGGAGCCAAATGCACTAAAGTAATCTGATTAAAATTCTGCTGTATTTCAGCTCCTCGGTAATGTTGGTAAAATTATCTGGTTTGTGCATACACTGTTTGGCATTAAGCTATCTGATCTGTATTTTTTAATATTTCTATAGCTTAATCCACAAGATTGCAGCACAAGCTAAAAGTAAGTAATGTTATAGGGCAGGATTTGCACTGCTACTCAGTCTGTACACAGCACAGCTAGAGAAACAATGCAAGTGTTCCTGCCGTGTCTCTGCTAGGTAAGCACTTTTAGTGCACGGGATTGCTTCTCTTTCATTTTACTGTTCCTCTCTTCAGCTGGGGCAAAATGTGCAGGATGCAAATTTTCTATATGTTTGTTTCACTGAGATACCAGAATTCTAGTCAGGTCCAGGGATGTGTGAGCTTGGTCACACCCATACGACTGGCTTTTCTATTGGTATCTGAATTCTTATGGACGCAGGCAGATGTTTACTGGGATACTTCTATGTTCATTGGCTCACAGACTTTCAGGGAAAGAGTTTGCTGTGTTCAGTCATCATCTAAGAAAATAAATAAACCTATAATGTCTAGAGGGCAGTGAACATCTTGAATAATAAATTGTGGTACCAACTATCATTGTAGGTTTTCTTCATTTCTGTAGGCTTCATCTTGGACAGAAATAAATTCTTACATGCTCTGAGAAATGTGTTTGTGGTTGTTTTCCGCCATTACATACACATTCTTTAATGGTGTCTGTTATTTGAGATAGATCTGTTTTCAATGTTGAGAAAGCCTTTAAAAGGCAAAATAGAGGAAACTTAGAGGAAAAAATCAGCTTACATTATCTATTATTTACAGATCTTCTGGAACATCTTTGCTCGCTCCAGAGGGAGTTAGGATTTTTTTTCCAAAATATTTTTTCTGGTTTAAGAATTCTTTTATGCCATAAAAACCTTGAAATGTTGTTTGACCCTATTCTGCCTGCAAGCAAATTATTAAACTTACTGTTCTGCATAGAAAGAGGACTTGATACTTTTATGCTTACATGGCACAGGGCAGTAAGGAAGCATTCTTTCTTTACTGCAGTCAAGTACTAGCTGCAAGAAGGCTGCTGGAAATGTAATTTTTCCAAAACTGCTTTCCTTTGAGAGCATGAAATGCAGGTATCCAAACCCTGTAATGTAAGTTTTCCGTGTTGAAAGATGTTTTGGTTTAGCTTTTTTGATCTATTGGCTCGAATATTAAAGCTAATCATAATTAAAGTCAGATTGCCAAATGTAGTAAATTTTAGCCTTGTAGGAAGGACCAACCAAGTAATAACAACTACAAAACTTCAGTGAGCTGAGTACTGCTCTGTAATCCTCTTCCTGTTTACTAACCATATAATCTGACACTGGGAGCTGTCTGCTGGTTTTCTTCTCTGAAGTGCAGCAGTGAGCTATAAAACCAATTCAGAGAAAGCCCATAAGGTCTAGTGGGCAATAGCTCAAACAAAAGGTACAGTTTTCTTTCAGCAGAACCAACCCAACATTTCTTTGATTAGGCAGCTGAAAGTCCAAGTAAATAAAGGAAGAGATCATCATTTGCTCTTGCTTTGGGAGCAATTAATAGCCCTTTGATAACACACCATTTCCTTTTTTCCCCCAGCTTTTACATTGCCCTTCCTTTCCATTTGCTGGTTAAGCACCCTCAGCAGAGCTTCATCTGAAGTTGAGGGCTGTAGAAATCCCTATGTCTTTTATCTTTTCCAGGTGGTTAGTTTGTGGAGGATTTTTTTCTCTTTGGGAGACAAAGACTACCGTTTTGAAAAGAAAAATGTAATTTTTTTTCTCACATTACTTTTTCTTTCTTCTGTAACTAACAACATTAGGCTAAGACTTCTTCATGGAAAAAGTAGTGATTTAATTTTGTAATATTGTACATTTGTTTTTATCTAATTCAAGATTTAGAAAGTTCCTGTATGTCTTACTAGTATAAGAAAAAAACAAGCTGGGGGAGAGGGAAGAGGAAGTTCAAAGTCGAAACATTTCTGAAACCAGAAAATATTCTGGA
>WAAB01020993.1:1314-42495 GCA_013389865.1 Piaya cayana | reverse complement strand
CTCCACAGAGAGGTCTGCTGCTTACCAGGATCATCAGTGAAGGAGGTTGCTAGAAAACTTCCTTCCCTTGTCATGAGAGACTACTATCCTCTGATAGTAGTCCAAACTGGCAGTGATGACCTAGTAAAAAGAAAGGCTAAAGACATCAAGAAAGACTTCAGGGCCATTTGGAAAATGATGGAGGGCTCTGGGTTCTATGATTCTAAAAGAAGCACCATGTCATTGTTGATAAAAAGAAGGACATCGTAGCACTGCAGAACTAGAGAAGAGAGCCCCTTTGAAAAAAATACTTTGAATTTTTTAATCTGATTTCATGTAAATCCACTAACATTGTGTAAATCAACAAGAAAATTATGTCAATGGTGTGAAGAACTTTTTGTCACTGGGGCATGTGCAGCTGAGCTAGGGCAATTACATATCTATGGCAAAGTATTCATAACAAAAGAAATCCACCTCAAAGTAGGTACTTATCTGTCCTGCATTCCATGCCATTTCCTATTTTCACAATCAAGCATCTTAATATCACTGTGGTCAGGTATGGAAAACTCAGCTCTTTATTCAATGCCAGTAAACTGTAGCTTCATTAAAAAACTGGCAATTGAAGGGATTAATCTTTCAAGTCTATACCACTTCATTTTCTTTCCAGTATTGCCAAAAGAAAAAATGAATTAGGCCTTTCTCAATATTTATTAAAATGGTCATGTAGCAAAAATTTTTGGGGTTTTTGTATTTATGTCACTCAGCTGAAAAAAAAAGTTGTTGGGGAGAAGTTTACAAGTTGCATCATACACCAAAGTGCATATTGCTCTGAAATTTAGAAATCACTGCCAAGTCCAAAGACTTTTAAAGAATTTACGTTATGAATGCAATCTGCTTACATGCAAGATCTCTTTGCTTATCAAATGAAAGCATAAAACCAATATGTTTTGAGAATTCTCAGTAATTGCCAGACATGAGAAATTTGAAATATCTTTTGAATAATAATGGTTGAGTTATACAGTAGGGTAAGTCTTTTCATTGCAATGCAGGTTACTACATGTAAATGTTTTGACTTTTGCATGTGTGTTGAATATTCCTAGTACCCTTTTATAACTTTCAGGTTTAATATGTATAAATATTGCTATGTCTAATCATTTCACTGTTGTTACTTTGGCCTAATTTGGAGTAAATAATGTTCTACATCATATGAGCCAATCTCACTTAAACTTGATTTTCCCAACCACCCACTCCCATATGTACAGTTTATTGAAAAGAATGGTGGAACGATACCAATGTAAGATAAATTGATGACATGATTCAGGATGAAATTGATATCAGTCCTTCATATTTGCATGAAAATTACTCAGCCACGCAAGCCATAACATTAATGAAATATGAGACTGTGACTAATAGCGTCACTCTAATTTATTGTGCTTCCCTTTGTCCCAGCTCTCTGATTTTATACTCAGTCAAGCCAGAGCCAGCCATAGTGGTCTTGTTCTGCAATGACTATGCTTTGCTGTAGAACCTAATGCAGTGTCAGAAACGATACTTGTCTGTATGATCATGGTTCAAATCTAAGTCAACCAACCATATGCATATATCAAAACCTATGCTGTTTTGCGTTACTTCATGAGCACAGAGAATAATTGGATCTGTTCTTCATTGTTTTCTGACTGAACTAGCATGTCACTTTGACATCATCTAAGGAATATAGTGATGCAATCACATCTGGTATAAAGCATGTGCTGTCCAAAAGAAACAAAAATCATCAAGTAAAAATGTATTGAAATGCCCTGTTGGGATTTTTTTTAATGGTACTTACATAGTAATGTCATTTCTCCCTGTAATCTGACTGCTTTTCTTACTGCGGTTTTTTTTTGAGGGAAAAACTTTATACCTACTTGAATTTAAATAATCACTGGATGAGTTTGTTTTGCAGTTTTACTGTCAATGTATTTATTTGTATTTGTAATACATTAAAAAAATTCTTTAGTACTGACTACCAAATCTTGTTAGGTTGTTTCTCTTTTAATCTGGGCAATGTTTTACTGTCCTGATTACTTTGGAAGCACATAATGGACTGGTACAAATAAAAGAAAACTAACATAGTTGCATGTCTCATACTGAAAAATCACAGAAAAGTCTTTTGTAATATAAGAGAGGGAAATCAGATAGTTTAGAGGCACTCATGAGTAGAAATGTTCTTTTTATAATTTCTTGTGATTTTGCAAAGATGGCAACATAGGATAGTTACATTACTGTACTGGAACTGCTTTAGGAAAGATCAATATGCAAACACTACCACTGCAAGGAAAATTCTCATTTTTAAAAATAAAAAGAAATTGATTGATTTTGTGGCAGTGGTTTCAAATGATAGGTCTTGGGCAACCCTGTAGGAATAAAATGCTGCGGTGTTTGATGAGAAAGTCTAGTATTGAATCAGGCTGATAAAATATCTTTCTTTATGTTTTGACAAGTCTTGCTACACAGATACAATAAATAAAAATTTGGCACTTCTGACACGTTGAGAGTCCTGATAGATACAATTCTTTTTTGTTATAGGAACTCTATTCTGTCTTTGTCTTGTTTGCTGTTTGACAATATGCAAACAGAGAACTGAACACAGAAGTAGCAAAGTATAATTTTCTGTTTTTCTGAGGCTCAGGCTACTGAATAGGTATCATTGTATCCATGTTTCTCTGGGAGAAAAAAAACACTGCAAAATCTTTTTGGAGCATTTTGTTGGTGTGCAGCCTCCTACTGACAGCTGCAGAGAAAAACGTGTTCTGGCTTTTTTATATTTTCCTCTTGCTGTGAGCTTTTCCTATCCACTACCCCATAAATATCATGCTGTAACTGGCACAGATGATACACTTCATGTGCCTTGCTCAGCACCTTATCAGAAATGAGACACAAAATTTTAATGTGCAGGGTTTAAAGCAGCTGGATGCTAGGTCTGAATACCAGACCTTAATTTGAAAACTATATTTTCCTTCTTGCTCTCAAGTCAAATGCTTGATATTTCATGACCAGTTCATCCTTATTTATGCTAGTGCCAAAGTTTGTTGGTTGTCATCAATAGTTTGTATTTGTTGTTTCACAAGTTTAGGTGAAATTCACCATGTTGGGCATTAATATTGAATGGTATGGCATTTCTCAGACCAGGACAAAATCTCTTTTGCTAAACTTATCCTGATAGATGCTTCTTTCATAGTAGGTAACAAAAGAAATGTGTATTCTGTGTTCCTGCTTGTGCTGCATGTTACCATTTAAGTTACTTATTTGGGATAGGGCACAATAAAACTAAAATGCTTTTTTCTTGTTCTAAGTAGGCTGAGGGGGATTTAGAATTTCCCACTTCAAAAGAAAAATGTCTACTGTAAATTGTGCAAGAGGTGCTGACATCAGGGTGGTCTGGAATTGTGATTACATGAATTACTGCATTTGCAATTTGAAAACAGAACAAGTTAGCAACAAAGACCCTAACTGTACTGGTACTTCTAAACTATTTAAGCTAACTTACGGAGCCCAATGAAAAACATTTCCTTTGTCTGAAACATCAAAGATCAGGAGAAAAAAAATCACTGATCATTTTTTACAGTACATCTATCATCTATCACATTGCAAGTTAGTGTTTTTTTCATCCCAGGGATTTTTAACCTTGGTTCTTGGAGGGAGCAATATTATAATTTGTTTTGTTTTGTTTTTAAGGGAAAGCATCAACTTGCTTATGGGAGGATGTTTAAGTGTTGTACAATATGACTTTAAACTTTTCCTGCAGTTAAAGCCTAATCCAAACCACTGAAGCACGTTATCAATTTTATGCTTAACTGATGCATTTTTAAAACAGGCCTATTCATCTACTTAAAATTAAGCACAAGCTTAAGTGCATTGTTGAATCAGGACCAGAGTTGTTATGATGAAGCAAAAAACCCACAGAAAGTGTCTAACAGATAATATTCATATTTCTCAGATTAAAATGTTCATTTCAAGAAGAGGAAGAGCTTAAATACTAGTTAGCTTTTGGCACAGGTGAAAAAGGCAGCTGCCTTGGACATTGCAGTTGAAAGCTATGGATCACTTGCTTTTCCTAGAAGATGAGATTGATTATTCCATCAGTATTTGCAGTTTGACCAGGCAATTCCCTGCAGATCCTACTGAGCTGGGAGGTCATGCTACCAGAAGCAGCAGCTACTACTGTGGATGATGAAGCTGCCTGAGACAAAGAGGTCTTTGGTTCCTGACAGCCTTGTCCCAAAGGTACTTATCAGCCTTGAGTAAACTGAAAAATGACTGAAGAAAGCAAGAGACCTTACTATATTTAAATCGTAACTGTGATTAGTGTTATTGCTTCCTGTATTTGTTTAAATAGCATAGAAGGCAAATATAATTGTTTTGAAACTGCCAGGATATTCCTATGTTATGCTGCATGACTCGTCTGTGAGGTAGAGATGCCTACGTGTACAATTATCTATGGAAAACAATCGACCTCATGCTTAAGTATCCTAAGCTATTTTGCAGGTTGACAAAGTTCTTGTACAGAAAATGTATGTTGTCTAGCGATTTGTTAACTTTTTACTTCTTGGCCCATGTTTAGCTGTAAAACCACAGTCCTGTTAATTACAAAGAATCTGTGTCTGTGTTTTCTTTACTTTGCCTTATAGGGGGAAAAATTAAAGGTTAGGGAGGGGAGTTTAGTTTTACTTTTCTTTTTTTTTCTTTCCTATAAAATGTTAGTGACCTGTGGCAATTTCAAAATTATTTCAATATGTTCTCTAATGTTTACATTGAACTTTACATCATTTGTTATAGTGACACCTGTTGCCCTTGTAAAGGTTAGGTGTATGTGAGTACACAGAAGCCACTTTTCAAAAATTTATAACTCCACTGTAAAAATTTTATTCTGTTCTGAAAAATGGCAAACAGATTTTTTTGACTAGGAACAGATTATTCTTTAAAAAATGTGGTGGGGAGATGTTGGTCATTTATTTGAGCTTGCTGTGCAGTAATAGCAAACTGATTTTACTGCCATATTTATCTGTTTATGCCTCTGTAACTTGGATTACTAGCAGAATGAAATAGTACATTTATTCTCTTTTTATGTCTTTAAGTGACAATTCCAGCTTCTGCCTAGGTCACTGGTATAAATGAATCTGATTTTCTTTTCCTAGCTCTTCTGAATATTTTACTTTGTCACAGACATCCACCAGACAATTTGGTTAAAAATTGCTCAGCTGTTTTCAAACAAGGAGCATAGCTTGTTTGCAACCAGAGAACAGGCATTTCTGGACAAAATCGTGGAAAATTCATTTCAGTCTGTCCCAGTTTCTTGGTCTTTAAAACCTGCTGCTTCTGGAAAAAAAAACAACAGGTACTTTTCTTTCACATTAGGGTTGGCTTTTTTAATAAATAATTCCTGCAGTACAAAAAGTAGGAGGTAGACATTACCTGGGAAGGTATTCACTGCTGAGAGATATATTTGGTTTATGTACTATTATCACTTTTTTAAAAAGCTGTGAATGAGCCAGCATGTGAGCTGAGGATGCTTAATCACCTTGAACTTCTCATTTACAGAAATCCATTGCAAACCAGTCATTGGTAATCCTTATCATTTTTGTAGTTTTCTTTCTCTATGAATAGTATAAGTAAAAGTTGTCAATACTTTTTTTTTTTAATGTAATCATGGCAATACAGGATTTTTTTTTCCCAAAAAACTGCATTGTTGTAGTTTATATACTTTGTGCCAGGAAACAAAATCTGAATGAATTTTAACACACTAAAATGCATGGAGGGTAATATTCAACAAAAAGTATTTTATCAATGTGTAGAAAATAAAGCAGGTTGAACTTGTAGGATCAAGTTAACAGTGAAGCTACAACAAGGTATACTGTGCTCCACTGTCTGTATCTAGTAAAGTATGCCCTTTGCAGTTGGTTGATTCACTTTAAGTTTCCCTTGTGTCTGAGTAGAATGTCACAACTTCATAATGATGTTACATGAATTATGTAACCACGTTGTAACTGCCAGGGTGACACTTCTGCTACTTGCTGACCTGCATTTTGTCATGCTGCTGAGGAGACTGGTGTTAGCAATTGCAAATAATAATAATGCTGATAGAGATACTGAAAATTCTCCTGTACTCTGACTGGTCTTAGGAAGTGAGTTGTGTTTGAGTCGAGAAGTGAACTGTGTTGGGGATCACCTGCAGGCTGATGTCAGAGGTCTGCTCTGTTGAGTGAATCCTGGGGAACTGGTTCTGTGGCTGTATCTTTGGGACAGTAGGTGCCTGCACAGATCTCTGGAGTGCAAAGCTTATCTTAAACCTCCTTCTCATTCCTGAACATGACTGATGACTGTAGATGTACAGCTTCGTCTTCACAGTAATTCAGTAACTAGCAACAGCATGACTTTGGTGACTGTTTATCCAGAGTCTAGACATTTTATATGAGTTTAGGTCTCCTTTCTGTGTTTTATAAGGGAAGCAAACACACCTTTTTCAGTCTTGTGGTAGCATGACAGGTGCATTGACTGTGTGCTTTCTGCCTAAATCTCCAAAATAAGCAATCTGCTGGCAGTTTACCTGAAAGTAACAAATCTAATGAATATAACACAGATGTATCAGCCTCCACCTGTGGAAAGGAATAGTGGAAATACTCTGATCACTCACTAACTGAGCATCACTATGTATAGTCCAGCAGATATAAAATGTCACCCAAACCCAATAGATTGTTAGAGAGAATGGCTTTCTTATAGTCTTCAAGAAGATTAAGTGCTGTTTTTTCTTCTTTGGTCTGAACTTTGGAGAGGAACATTAGTCTAGAAAGTGAGGGAATATGATAAAATGCCTTGCAACATGACTCAGTGAATAGGTTTGTTTGCAAAAAACCACAGATGAAAGTGAAGATATGCCATCCACCTACCTTTGAAGTAAAGCTTGCAGGGAATTTATCACAGAGATTTCTGAGTCAAAATTTGGTAGATGTAAAAAAAAAACCCTAAACTAAATGGTAAGCCAATCCTGGAGGGTGCTAACTGTGCAAATCCCAACAAAACAAAACATATAAACACAAATTTAACCTTCAAATTGCCTAATAATTCTGTTGACTTCTTTGGTAAGTAATTTAATGGGCTGGGACGGAGAATACAGGATTTTGGAAGAACAAATCTCACCAACCTATTTAATGCCTGCTTTAACAAATTATCTGGGTCAGTTTCCTTTCTTTGTCTCCTCAGCACTCATTGGCCTCTTGGGTTTGTGTTTTGTGTTATAAAGCCACACTCTATGAACTGTGGGTCTGTGAGGCGAGAATTGATGTTTTCCAATATCTTCTGCAATAGTAAGGGTTTGCAGTTTTCTTAATTAACTGTGGTTTAAAGGTGCTAAAGTATACAGAAATATTTTGTGTTTCTCTGTGCAACAGAGCTCTTTGAATGATAAACATTAAACTCATATATGACATGCTAGGTAGCAAAGGGGTTTTTTTGTTTTATTCTTTGAGTAATCAATACGTAAGCGTCCAAAACTTAACAAACATTACTTCATTCAGTATTGAACAATTCCCTGCACCAGTTGTTGCTAGGCAATCAATAATTTAGTAAGACAGTGTTTATACAGGGCAAATTGGTGTAAAATATATATGCAAAACTGGACTAAGTTTCTTTTTACATTAAATACATAAACAACAGAGTGGTCTGAGCTACATTTTATGCATTTAACACATACGGCTGTATGCCCTAGCTCTTATGTCTACATAGCCTACATATAAATATTTCCCATTAATGTATTCAGTTAGTAATGCTTTATAGGAAATTGTCCCATGACAAAGAACTATGCATAAGTCGTGTTGATGTGAAGATTATGTGACAGTGGTAAAGGAGTATATTTCCCAATATAGATAGGATACTTTGTATTTATATACTGTTTAACATTTTAAAAGCATTTTAAAAACATTAATTAGTGCAAGCCTATTGAGGGAAAAATAACCTGAGACACACATTCGTATGAGTGAGATAAACTTGGAAAGCAGTAATGCCAAGTGACACTTAAAAGTAGTAGCTGTCAGCAAATTACACATGAATTTAGAACACTGATTTGACAGCAATAAAGACCAACTCAGTTTTAGTCTCATATGCAAAGGTCTTCTGTCACTTGGGATGATGAAGTCTCGTTAGTAGAAAGATATTGACAGCTAGAGAGATGGGGAGAAGAACAGGATACACAGGAAAGGTATTTGGAGCTTGGATTTATAAGGAATGGTTTTAGGTCAAATACATACAGGCTGGCTAAAGGACAACAGTGGACATATTTGATAACCTTTGAAGAGTGTCAACATGAAGCTGAGAATGTAATATGAGAAATGAGATTAAGAAAGATTACTTGAAATGAAAAAGAATTTTTGGACAATAAGTATTATCAGTTACATTATGAGCTTGCAAAATAATATATCCAAATAAAAATGAAGCAGCATCTGTTGCTTGATGTAAGACTGCACTGCAAAAATGTTACTAATAAAGAAGAGTTCTTTTGTAGCACAGTATATTATATATTAGGTGTTGTGGATTAAAATCCCCTTTTTTTGCTCCATAGGTTAAATCAAATCCTTATTTTCTGAATGAGTGTTTTTCTTTCAGCTTAAACAAACTCCACAGAGCTCATTTCTCTTCATATTCCTTTGTAAGGAGTTGCAAGTAAATAAAGAACCTTCCACTAATGCTGTGTTCTGGAAAACCAATAAATCAAGTAGCCTGTGCATGCAAGAAAGCCAGTACAGCTCTAGTTTGTTTTTAAAGAGGTAGATGCCAGCACTGAAGTCTAGGAAATTTCTTTTTTTGTTGCCAGGTTATCCTGCCTCCTTATCATGCACTTTGGTTACTTAGAAATTATTTATATAGATAAGAGGTGTGTTTTCCTTATTTTCTCTTTCTGTGCTTGTTGTCATCACACTTTAAAGTTTTGATATCAGATGAGCTGAACATGGTATAAGTTGAGACTTTGGTAAGGGTATCAAGGTGGCTAGTTCAAATGATAGTTATTTTGCTGAGTGGTCCCCATCAGCATTAAGGTGTAGTTTCTGCTGAAATTAGTTACTGTGGCTGAAAAACTCATCTTGGGGCTGTTTAGAAGTATTTTCTGTGTGTGGTGCATATGCAGAGGGTATGGATCAGTGCTCTCTGTACTGTCTGATCTTGAGGTTCTCAAGTGTTGGTAGTGTACAGGCTGTGTCATAAGGAAAGTATACAGTATTCTGAAGCACTGAAAACATTACAGTACCTAAGCCTCATAGGTAAGGCAGTTAAAACCAGATTTTTGTTAGCTTTTAGTGAGTCCAAAAGTGTTAAAAGGATCAAGTAGGTAGAGTGATCCTGTAAGCAAAACACATGAATAGGTTCATAAACCTATTTAAGATACGCAGTATGAAAGAACATATGAGTTTTTCTCTGTGTCTTCTTCCATCAGGGCAGGTGGTAGTAGGACTTTTCAACTGGTTGAAATATAATAGAGAATAATCATTCCTATCTCTTAGCAGCAGCACATGGAAGGGAGTGCAAGAACAGGGGGAGGGGTATGGTGTTCAGCTGAAAGAGGGGTTTGAGATGAGATTTTAAGAATGAGATTTTTTTACCGTGATGGTTGTGAGGCACTGGCCCAGGTTGTCCAGAGAAGTCATGGCTGCCCCATCACTGGAGATTTTCAAGCCTGGGTTGGATGAGGCTGTGAGCAGCATGATCTAGTTCCTGCCCATGGTGGGGGGTTTAGAAATGGATGATCTTTAAGGTCCCTTCCAACACAAGCCATTCTATGATTCTATGAGTTTTTTCAGTTTCAAACATAACATTTCATAGCATGTATGCATCTTTTATGAGATCAGTACATCTGAAAGTATTTTGTAAAAATCTACTTATGTTTTAATTTTAGTATTTTATTGAATTTATTATTCTGGTTTTTAGCCACATTCTCTGTTGAAGTATTTCCAGCTCTTGTGGACTGTATTTGCAACTCTTTATAATACTCAGTGCCTCTCTGGGGTTTTCTGTATGTTACTGTCTTGTACTGCATACTAATAGTCAGCCAGGTGAAAATCAGAGTCTCTACTTTTAGGGATGCAGGAGCTGTAAAAGGACAAGGGCTCATCGGGCAGAGAATCTGATATTCCATGATATAAAGATATGTGGAAGTCTCGCTGGTACTGGTAACTGTTCAAAGATGAAAAACATATCTTAGTCCTTAGCATGCATTTAAATCCACTGGTTAGGTGTACATGATTGGTGAAGGACAGAATAAGCTACTTGTCCATGCCAGGTCCTGCAGAACTACTGTACTTTGGTATATACATTTGCCCATTCAGTTTTGTACTTTTTCTGGGTTCCTTTTATTTTCTTAATTTATCAGTTAAATCCTAACGTGTTCCTTATTTGTCAGGACTGAGTAGAAGTGCACTCCACATTTCGGGGAGTTTCACCTCTTCAGATCTTACTGTAGGTTCCTGATACAAGGAGCATGGTTTTGAATAGGTTTGTGATTGCTGTGTTAAGACTAGCAGAATCACATTCCATCAAAATTCTTTTCTGTTTTCTTCAATGGCAAGATCCTAGTGTGTAGAATTACAGAAAAAAAGCTTGAAGCCTCTGGAGCCTCAGGCAGCGTGAAGCAAGAAGGCTAATAAGTTTGGCACCTATTAATGTGAGAGACCCCACTGACAACACTCAAGACCAATAAACTTCTCACCACTTAAGAATAATAAACTTCTTCTTAAGAAGAGAAGATAATTTTTTTTCCTGTCCACTACAGCAAAAAACAAAAACAAAAAACACTAAAACCCATGCATATTGCTGCTCTGTTCTGGTCTTCTTCAGGTCTTTTTTCACAGCTTCCCCCTAGCTATGGGTTAGAGACACTGCTCTGTGAGATGCTTGAAGACAAAGCCTTGTCAGAATTCACAAGGGATGTTGTTTGCAGTTATAGCCTAGATTTGACTAAATTTCTTCCAGAGATTTAACTTCATTGGAAAGTGACCAAGGATTCTTTGCTTTCTGAAGCTCTTTCTATGAAGTCTGTGGTTGGTGGCAGCAAAATAATATGTAAATTATCCATATCAACCTCACTTTTGCCAACATGAGTGCAAGTTTGTACTCTCTCTGCTTTGTGTGATTTTAAAATGCATCAACAGGTTGCAGAGTGTAAAATAACAATGAAAACCAAGAAATGTTTGCATTGCTACATATACATTATGCTGTATAGATCCCCTTTTTTGCTCTGTAGGTTAAATTAAGTCCTTATCTTCTGAGTGAATGGTTTTCTTTCAGCTTAAAATGTTAATGCTTCTCTAATGCCTGTGGCTAAATGCACATGAAGTTTAATGGTAGGTTTGATGTAACAGTGAATTCTTTACACTACTTTGGTAATCCCTAACAGACTCTAAAGCAGTTTTCATTCACTCAGTTGTAAAATTCATTGAAGATCTCTTTTGTTGTCTAGAAAAGTTATGCTATATGGTTGATTTCCAAACTTTAACTTCTCTTACATTTGTAATACTCTTAAGGAAATGCTTTGTCTTATTACTTGGCTAATTTCCTTGAAATGTTGAATTGTGGAATGAGGTTTTGTTTAAACAGCTCCAGACCATGCAAGTATTGTGTTAATGTGGATGACTTTAAGAGGAGTAAACTGTGTTTCAGTAAAAATACAGCAATAAAATTTGCAACCTACGATTCTTTTTTGATCATTTAGATTCTTTGGGATTTGATTCCCAGCACTGCAAATTGGGTCAGTAATTGATAGTTCATTGTGCTGCCATATAATTCATCGTTTTTTGCAAAACCACAGCAAAGGCGTGACTGCCTCCTGGTTAGGGTGAAAGGACCCATTACGCAACAGGAACTTTGGTTCACTGAACTGCTTCATGCTAGGCTCTCACACGCTTTGCAGAGTCCAAAGTCAGAGGAGTTTATAATCCTAGCTCAGCTGTTTGTGCACCAGCAGTAAGGGACTGTAAAGAAGAGAAGAGTACTAAAGGGGAGGGCTGTGTAAAATCAGGTATGTGGAGCAAAACCAGAAGGAATAGGGAAGGAGGTTTGTTCATTCACAGGAATCCTTACAAAATCAGCCAATTGTTTTTTTCATGTTGGGTGCTGAAACATCAGTGCTAGTGCAGACTGACAGCATTGGATTTCAACTCTGCATGGAGAGCATGGGTGGAAAAGAGATGAAGCTGCTTAGTCCTTGGACCTATGATAAAGGCAGGCACATACCTGAGGGACATTTCTGGCCTTTACTGCCTGACATGTTTATAATTCACTCCTGTGAGTAGGAGATCCTAATTATTCTGTGAAATCAAGCCATAGGAAATGGAACCAGTGTGATGCCTTTATGAAAGATTAACACCAACTAATCAGATGGAATTTAAACTGTAATCTATCTTTATTTCGATTGTAATCATTTTATCAAAAATCTGCGTTCCTTACAATGTCATCAGTACAACAAGACACTGTTTGCTAGTCTGAGAAAATAGTTATGTCTTTCAAATGAGTTTTTGGTAAGTGAAATCTGCTACAGTTACATTAAAGTATTATTCTGTAGAGCTGTAAACCAAGAAGTAGTTTATGGTTCAAATCAAATCTGGTAAATCCCAACCTGGAATTACTCACCATTGAGTATATAAGTGAATGTCATTTTCCAAAATCAATTTTGTCATTTTGGATTATTTTCCATGCACTATATGTCACAAGTGTTTATCTTGACAGAAACCAAGATACACCCTTCACTGTTCTAAAAGTAACTGTTTGAGTTGAAAAATAGCATGTAAGGATGAATTGCTATGATAAACATATGCAAAGTTATTTTTACACTTCTTTTGTTGGTGTAACTGTAGTTGTGCTGTGAATTTCCATTAAAAGCAAAGCCATGCTTGACCAGATCAGAGGACTTACTCCAATTAATAATGTTCATTTAGTGTTCCTTTAACATACCGGGATATAGATAGAGGCATGTTTGATCATTTGGTTTTATGAGATTCTTTAGTAAGTTTCCAGAAACACAGAAATTCAATCCTAAGTGATTAATGTCCTGAAACAATTTGCTTTAAGTAAAAGACTGCCTTAAAAAAGGGCTTTTTATGCACTTTGCAGTTAGTGGTTTAATATTTACCTTAGACTGTCTTTAGTGTGTTCACCCAGAAATACAAGTTCAGTTGTGAGGTATAAACTGAAAAAGCTGTGAATAGAGATTACCGTATCACAGCAGGAAACAGCAAACTCATCCATTCCTGTCTCCAACAAGAATCCTGAAAAGCAAATTTAAGTTGATATTTACTATCTGTATTTTTTGTCTGGCAAACATATATCTGTCTTTCCATTGTATATTAGACAGTTCCCACTATACAGTGATATATCTGGTATATTTTAAAGTGAAATATTAATGAGTGATGGAGAAGGCACTTTTTAAAACCTAGGGTGCAAAGTATAATCCACATTTCACTTTTTGAAAATACCAAATTAAAAACTATAAACGTTCATTGTAATGTAAATGATTGGTTACTGTTACAGATGGACCTCAAACCCACTGATTCACACACCTTAGCTGCACAAAAGATGAGGGGGGTTGATATTGGGCATTGATAACAACTTCTGTGCTGCACTGAGCAAGATGCACATATTTCATCAAATGAAGTCCTATGTGGGTTTTTTTCTGGTCTGTCCCCTGCAGATCATACCACATCTGGCCCTGGTGCAATATGTTGCAATATTCATTTATGTTGGATGTTAAGACTTAGGCTAAACAGTGCCACAATCCATTCTAGTTTGTAAGTTTTTTTTAATGTTGCTTCCCAAAACTTAAGAGATTAAAATTTGAGGGAGACCTAATGACTTTATGACAATGTATGTGGTTTATGCTGTGAAACAGCCATATTTTTTAAAAAAAGCAGAGTGGTTCCTGGTGGCAGGAACATTGCACAATATATTTCAGGAAGGCCAATAAATATTGCTAGCAATGTTATCTGTCATGAATAGGAAAAATGTGGTATGTGGGTGAGCATAATTAGGTCATTGGTTTGTGAACCAAAAGCCCTGGTTTCCCAACATTAAATATTCATGTTTATATCTTTGATTTGGCTGAAAAATTTAGCCAGATAATTCCCAACTGACTATACATATAAATGGCTTGAAAAACTTAGATTATTCCAAGAATGGTTGGCAAGAACATAACCTCATGTAATATCCTCAATAGCCTCCCGATTTCAGATACCGTGAGACTGTCAGCTTTAAAATATACTCATGGTGCTACAGAGCTCTCAGAATCTCTGCCATGTTGGGGACAACTTCGTTCAGGGGCTCTGTAGATCACAGTTAGTTCCTTGGACTTTTCATAGAGGTAGGATATTGCAAGACACAATGACTGCTAAGAAATACTTAGTAAACTGATTTCAAAATGTGTTGGAGGAATCTGTTTCCAAATCTCCTGTTTAAGTTTGGGTTTGTTTTCCCATATATGTCAGGTTTGGAAGCTGGCCTCACAAAATAGTTGTTAATGCAGCATGTATTACTTGTCATTGTGTTAGACCAGGACTCTTCTCTGTGATTTTTCCCAGTAGTCTATTCAACAGACATCTTGACAAATTTTTGTGCTAGGGTTGCCATGTTCCTTGCGGGGTGCATTTGTTCCCAGGATTGGGGTTTTGAATTTTTTTTTTTTTTCAGAAGCTTCTCTTACTTCCCTGCAGCACAAAGAAGCACTATTAACACATTAACTTAACAAACCCTTTAGTCATTCTGGGACTTGCTTCTTCATTCAGGGAGTTCACATATGGAATGGGTAGCAATACATTGGATGTTCTACTAGAACGTGGTGTACGTAACCTTTGAAAACTGCTCCTGTCTCCAAAAGCTGCTTCTTCTGTAGCTGGCCCAGATCCAGCTTCTCCCAATTTGGACCCATCTGGGGTAATGCCAGCCAGCTACTGTATTCCTGTTCCTGTCAGAGGCAGAACTTGAATTTTGCCATTTGGACTGCTGGACAATGTGAGTGGAAGTAATGAATGAAATGCATGGAGAGGCTTGGTGGGAAAATAGCTGGTTTTGGCACTCATTTGGGACAAGTTGTATAAGCCACTGCAGGTTGGACACACATGTGCAATCTGACTATTCTAAACCTTTGCCAACAACAACTTGCTATTACTATACAGCGTGACACTTGATCGCCTCTCTCCAGCAGCAATACTTCAGTCTGCCAATGACAGCCTTTCTATAAATGTGATTTTTGTCCAAGCTTGTATTGCTTTAACTGGCCTTCAGGAGACCCATATGTTTCTTTCCCTCACCTGAGTTTGTAATGCTTCACTTTTTAATCTTTATATATTTTAGTATTGAAGTGGGGATATTGCTGGTACAGGTAAAAATTAATGAAGTCCATTGAGCAGCCAAGTGTCATTTTGTGGTAATGCAGAGGAGAAGTGTCCCAGTGGTGGCTGCTAGTGATCCTTGGAGTGCCAGGTGGAAGACATCTCATGAGTCTCCTAAAGGGCTTCTATACCTGTGTGGCTGCTCTTACTTTCATTAGATTATGGACTGGAGAGAGAGGGAAACCCCAAAGTCTATTGACACAATAATGCAATACTACACAGGATAATTTTCTGGTTATAGTTTTTTTTTATAAGGCATTTTAGCATTACAGTAGTTCAATCAGTTTCTAGCCTTATGGAGATCAGTCAACTCCAGTGTGGCAGGACTTTATTTGTAAGGGAATTTAAATCACCTACGTTTTTTCTTCAAAAGAGAAATGTCTTTGGATTTGTTATTCACTTTATTGATTCAGTTCTAGCTGTCCATCTCATATTGATCTGGGCTGTTGACCAGAGACAGTTTTTCTAGAGTTTTTGTCTTTTCAGTCAATGATTAAAAGAAAAAAACCTCACACCTCTGAATTAAGCATTGTCTGTAAGAAGCACTTTCTAGGAATGACAAGTTTTATCACACTTTTGTTGTCTATTTTGTGGTTGCTGACACCTAGTAAGCACACAGGAGTGCTGAGAATGAATGACTCGATATGATAAACTAGTAACTTTCCTTTCTCTGCTCCTGCCCCCAAGGCTTCCTTCCTTTTTCGATCCAAACTTCAAAAGAATTATCCTGACTGTTCACGTTATCTCATTTTTCATCCCAGTCTACTCTGTAAAAGCAGGATGCCTTGTTTTGACCCCTCTCATTTCTCTCATTTCTAAAAACAATAATACAGAAATCTTAAAAGAGGCATATCCTTTCAAGATTTTCTGTTTGAAGGCTTGAGAAGAACTGCATCATTTTGATAAAACCTCAGTCCAGTTCCAAGCCTTCTGAATTTGCTCATTTTTATAATGCTGATAACATCTCTAAGATGCTTAAAGGAATGGGAATTACATTTTACTATGCTAATTCTGCCTGGAAGCAAGAATGTTTCTTTCTGCCTTGGTTTTGTTGCAGCTTTAAGTAAGAGTTTTATTCTTTGTATCTTGTCTACCAACTCTTCTTTCTGTTGAGCACTTCCTGTTGTGAAGAGTCAATTACATGTGCCTATCTGCTCATTAAAGTGTTGTGCAGAAAAGAACAGAAGTAGTTTAGTTCAGAACAGCCTCCCTTCCTGTAGGTATAGGCATCATATCTGTGAGCAGCAAAGGATACTATGCTGATCGGTTGCTTTTATATTTGCGACATTCTACCTCTTGTGCCTGTGGACAACTTTGTTTTAATTCATTCCCTAAACAGTCTGCTAGGCTGTAGATTAGCATGTTACTTTTTTGCTGTTTGGATTTTTTTGGCTAACAGTGGAAAGTAGTTTTCTTTAAAAAAAAAAAAACAAAAACCAAAAAAAAACCCCAAACCCACAGCAGTTTTCACTGGCCAAAGTCATTAATACTAGCTATCAAAGTCTCAACATTCTTCATATACCATGTTGATTTATTTATAGTTTGGCCACAACTTGTCTTTACTGGAGGCAAGCAAATGTAACATAGATGATATAGATGGCACTTTAGCACTCCTAGATCCAGAACTAGGGTTTCTTTCTGCAGTCATTTCTGTCTAGGTTATGCATCTCTGCCAGATCTCCATCACGTTATCTAGGTCCCTTATGTGGCCCTGTGCTGTACTCGCAAAGCCTGGCTCCACACTGAAAGAGAAAATCTCATTTCTCTCAGTATAGAATTAAAACAAATAAAAGTGGAGTATTTTTTTCCTGAAATTAAGTCCATGCAGCATTATTTGTTGCTGTCTACTCACTGGCTGCTCTGTAAGCAGTTCAGCTTCAGTTCAGGTTCACTATTGACCAAGTGTTGTTGTTTCATTGAATGTTTGAGACAAACAGGTAATCTGTCTTGTCTTCAGTGAGAGATCTGCCTCCTAGTGCATCCAGTCATTGTTCAGGATGATTTTCACTATCACAGGGAGCCTCAACTGGGGAGCTGATGATTGCATTGATGTTTAGAGTCTAAGGAGGATCTGGACGATGCTGTTAGTCATATGATTTAGTTTTAGGTATCTCTGTGAGGAGCAGGGATTTGGATTTGATGATACCTATGAGTCCATTCCAGCATCAAATATTTTAAGTTTCCATGATTCTGTAGACCCAGTGGCACTTTCCTGTCAGTGCTGTGGAGCTAACTCCACTGTGTTAGAGGAAACACATATTAGGTACCATATTGTCAGTGTCACTCTCCATGCCATACTTGACTTTCATACAAATGGGACATAGAATGCATCTTGCTTTGGCTATTCAGTGTTTTTTGTAATTACAATGCATGTGCAAATTTGAAGCGTGCATGTAGGACATGAGCATCAGTGCTAGTTTTGCAAGCAGCTGTAGGAAGAACTTTAGGCAGAATATGCCCTGCTGATAAATGGCAGTATTCAGGCTAAACTTAATGACTCATTATTTTATATTGTTTCATTGTTTCCTCCACAATGGAACATGTCTCTAGACTAGAAAAACAGAAACAATTGATAAAATTCAAATGAACATGCTTCCTAGACCTCTGAAATTTCTCATACCCCACCTCGTCAGCGGCCTCAAGACCCTTGTCATATTTTTTCACTAATAATATCCAGCAGTGCAAGACAGATCCCTTCCTGAAGAATTTCCGTGACATGACATATAATTTTATTGGTGCTTTATATAGTGTTTTAGCATTCTGCAGTTAAATGGTTTGTTTCCTTGGTCTCATTGCATTCTCAATAGTAAATGGCTTGCAGTCTTTTTCTCTAGAATACAGAAAGCACAGACTCTAAAGAATTACATTAAGCTTGAAACTTGACAGTTTGACAGTACCAAGCCCTTGCCATAATTGCTTTTCATTGGTTCCCACCAGATTTAGAATGAGCTTTTGTTACTGTTGCATGAATATCTTATTACAATTAGCAGTACTGAGTATGAAAAGGTAGAATGAATTGCTTTTCTCATAGCAGCTGGCAGAAAGCTGGTGATAAATTATTTTTAAAGTTTTGTTGGTTATTAAACAGCCACAGAGTGAAACAGCCTTCTCAGTTTGCTGCTTTGTTCTAGATATCTGTCTTGTATAATTATTTTTTCAGAGATCGAAATAGATTAATTTATCATTTCATTAATGTTTCTTTGAAATGTTTTTATACTTAAAAAAGTGTGAACAGAATCCATATGTCAGCACCTATTAATTTCTATATTGATTCTGCTGTACCATTTACGTTGAGACAGATATTTTCAATATATGCTATGTACCTGACAGAACAATGCAGAATGAATTACATACAAAGAGAACACACAAATATCACCACTGGCTCCTAAACAGTGAGTAGGATGTGCTTTGAGTTTGTTTCTTCACTTCTGGGTTGTGTCAAAACCTAATAGCACATACAGCCGGGACAGTCTCAGTTGGTTTTTGTTCTGTCATTGATTTTAAAATATAAATATCCTTAAGCTGGCCGTATACTTTGGACTACTGTCTCACTTGTGAATCTAGACACGTCTGGGGGAAAAAAGTGAATAGGTTAAAAATACAGTCCAATGACCTCCTGCTAAGTCTTGGGAGGCTGATGTTGGTGTGTTGTGTACAAAGAACCTATACAAAGCAAAATAAAGCCAGTGGGGAAACTCCCTTGTTTTATGACTAGACCTATAATCTTTAACAGGCAAGTGTATATATATGTATGTACAATACAGTCAATTGTTATGCTACATATTGTTAGTAATAAAACTCTTAGGAAGATTCACTGGGGGATTAGGAGGACTGTGTGCCAGTGATGTCATGGAAGGAATTGCTTCTCACTCTGCACTGTGCTGGAACAAGTGAAAGCAGGAACTCATCACCCCTGAGATGAATCCTCAGAGCTAAAGAGCTTTAGTAATTCCATGTGCAAGCATTTAAAAATTGCTAATGGCTTAGTCTAACTCTGCTCTGAAAGAAGCTGCATTTATTAAAAGGAGAACTAAAGTAAGGTGGCGCAGAAAATCCAGGCTTCAAACTGAATTGTGAAAAAGCCTTTGTTTTTTCCCTAATGATACTGGAAGTGCTTTCCGTCTCCCACATTTGTTGGGAACTGAGCAAACTTTTTTGTTTATTTTAGTGCTTAAAAAAAAAAAAGCTTTTAAAACCACTAGGTCTTCTAAATTATTTTCATCCATTTGTACTATCTCAAGTACTCATTCAGCTCGCAAGAATTTATGCCAGGGATAAGGTAGTTATGTGCTATATTTCAACTCTTTCACCCTCTCTCCCTCTCTCCTTTGCAAAGATAGCTGTTTCAGACAGAACCAAGACTCAAAATGTTAAAATGTTAATGTAATTAACAGAAGACAGTGACTTCTCTGTGATGTTAAACTATAAACCTATTATCAAGTCTTATTTTTTATTTCAAAAATTAAAAATAGGCTCTCTCTGAATTAAAATTTTATAAAGTTTGAGTTTGAATGCTGGTTTGAGCCACACCAGTACAAGAAAACTTTGGTGGAAGTACTTTGGAGTTATACTAATATATAAAACTGAACATAAAATCTAGCTTAGGGTGTGGAACTGAAATGGTTTTGTAAATGAAGTCATCATACATTAGTATCTGATTGGTTTTGTTATGTTTCCCCACCTTTTCATTGTATTCTGTGTTTTTTGCATTTTTTTTCCTATTCCTATGTATTACCTGTGGAAATCCTTCAAGATTTTGGGAATATTTGAATGGGCCTGGGATAGGGCAATAGGGCCACTTTGTAAGAGAGATATGTACTGAATGTAACTGAATACACAGAAATAAACCCTGGCCTGGGAAGTGTCTGTAAATACCTGGGAGCTGGAAAAGCCCATTGTGCTCTTCAGAGGGCGTCTGCTCTTGGTTGCTGTTGTAGCACGGGTTCTGGGCAACATTGGGTTGACCCAAGGACACCTGTTCCCACATTGTAGATGTCTGGTTAGGTATCTTTCTCATTACCTGTTCTAGAATGGCTGAATTGCATATTTCTTCATTGTAGGAAGGCACTGAATTCAGCCCAATGCAGGTCACAGTGACTAAAATTACTGAATATTTTTCAGTTGTGAGTTGTGTGAATTAAAACTTGCAGGTGTCTATGCCTAGTGCCAAGTAAGACAGGTGCTGAGCAGGCTTGGAGTCTGAAGCATAAGGTGATCTCTCCAAGTGAGGATGGTGAGCACAGGTTCACAGCAGACCAAAGGGTCTTGGCTGTATGACACCAGTATTGTGTGTTCTTGCGGTTGCATTTATGTGTCTGGTAGTCTTGGTGAGCCTGATAGTCCAACCTTCATTACTTAAAGTCTATCCAAGACCCTGCTCTTAGTTTCCTGATTAACCAAGTACCTCTGAAAGCCTGAAGCCTGTGAAGAAACATATGCACATATATTCATGGAAAGGTAGCAATCAGTAGTTTCCATTTAAAATACAGGGTTGGCTCTGTCTTTCAGTTTGCTGTGCTTGTTAACTTGTGTCTTATAACTCCTGTCTATTGGAGGTCTCAGTTCCTTTCTAAGAACCAAGGTGCGTGGCGTGCTAATGCAGAGACAGGTCTTGAGCAGATACCATTTTGGGCTCCTCCTCCCTGCCACCTTTGAGGACAGATCTGAATCAACCCCAGTGCAGTCACAGGTCAGCTGGAGTTTAGCACCAGTTAAGTCTCTGATCTTCCCTACCATAACACTGAGGGATATCTGTATATGCATGCGTAAGCTGAAACTGTCTCTTTATCCTGGTACAACATGTATGCAAACTGTTCTGCCAGAAAAGGAAATCACTGAAATTTAAGGGCTAAGGAATCTTTTGAGAATTTGACCATTTATGGAAATAAAAAGTAGAGAGGCCTATTAGGAAGAAAACCCCACGTTATATAAGAAACCATGTGAAAAAATTGCACAGGGCTAGGCCTGTCCTTTTGGTTAGCGGGTGTTTAGTTGGCTTTAGAGGTAGTACAACATTTCTTAAAAATCTTGATAGTTTAGACTGTTCTGCACAGCAGTAAAAAACTTGTACTTGTTTTACCCAACAAGTAATGACTGGGCTATTTGATGTATTCTTAAATGCTCCTGATAAAGTACTTATTACAGATATTACTGCTTAAGCAGACCCTGAGAGTGCGATTGGATGAGTTAGGGATTTGGTGGAGGAAATATTACTTTAGAAACCTGCTATATAGACTGTCTTATAGCAATTGCATCACAAGCTGCAAAAGATTCCTACTTCATATAATGATAGAAAATATATTTTGGAAGTGATTGAATTATTTACTGTACTGAATAGACATTGTGATAGATAGAATCTCTAAGGGGAAGATTGTTAAAGCATCTTAACTACATGTCCAAAGTAAATATAAGTACTGCCAGCAAGTTAACAAGTTCAGGAGTCAGCACCAGGCTCTTTGGCCCACATTAATTTGCTTTATGCGTATTAAAGTAAAAAGTATGGTTGGCATTAGGTGTTCAAAGCTGCTATCTGTTCTCTGTGCTGGGTGAAGAGATGTGTCAATGAAAATATGTATTGAAAATACAGAAGAGAAAAGCTTTGATTTTAGCCAGAAAACAGTGGCTGTTGTAGTGTCCAGCTCTGTTCTGTCTTTGCCAACTGTAGTCATTTTTTCACTCTTTTTTTTGTGGGTGGTTTTTTTGTTTGTTTTGTTTGTTCGGAGGTTTTTTGGAGTTTTTTTCAGTACTGCTGTTTGAACATGTTTCAGCTCTCACAGGTGTCACTGTAGGCAGAGATTTGATCTTAAGTATCAAAGATCTGATCTTATTTCAGAGAAGTATGAATTAATTCAGCTCTGTGGGGAGAGGGCAGAAGGAACGTAGAAGGTGAATGGGACTTAATAGACAGCAGAAAGAAAAGCACAATACTTGGTGCTCAAACAATCTTATATTCAGTAGAGACCTATTAGAGACCTACTGGGGTGGAGAAAAAGCTTATTATACTTTATGTGCTCTACCTTAACTTGTAAGTTGAAGCCTGCTCCCAGTTAATTTGATTCACTGCTCACTGTTCTATTAAGAACTTGCTGGTGCCCTATCTAAGTGCACTTTGTTATGAGATAATTGTACATAAGTCATATCCCTGTACTGATCCAAAGTGGTTTTCTGCAGTGAGCCAGTTAAAGTGAATGATCCAAAACTTGCTGAGCAGATCTGTGGGAAATAGATGACCTGGGCAGTAATAGTTTTCTGCAGGTGCCCAGGTATACATGTGCAAATTGTTCAGCAGGAGGAAAGAATTTTATTTGTTCAGTCACAGGAGTTTTTGAAAGATCATTTTTAGAATCACACACATGTATTCTACAACTTTCTGAGATTTTGTAAAGATGTCAGAGTACCCTGGTCTGTTATTAGGAAGGAGCTTTTCATTATATTAATGCTAGACTAACTTTTCTTTAAGAATAATTTTAATTCTATTAATTTATGAAGTTGTGGGTTTCATTCTCTAGCAGTAAATGCAAAAGATGGACCTAGGAGAGCTGCAGGCTAGGACCATATTTTAGGAGGCTTTATAAACTCATGCTTAATTTTAAGCAAATGCTTAGCTCTTGTTGAAGTCAAAATGATTAGGATTTAAACAGCCGGTCAGCACCTCAGTACAGTACAGGAGTGGAAAGACATGGAACAACTGAAGAACAATCTAGGTTTTAGGGTTGCTGGATATTCCACAAGTTAAATGCTATTATTTTTGTGCTTCGATACAATGTGATTTTACAGTTGTAGCTACCATCTGCAGGCTTCATATTTTCCAGTGGAAAACTTGACCCTACAAAATCCACTGCTTTCTGATGGCTGCAACAGCCAACTAGATCCCTTCTGTTGCAGACAACAGACAGACAAGCACAAGGACACACATTTCCTACACGAGAAATTGGTTCGGAGTTTTTTATTTGCTCCCTTAGGTCTCCAGCTACTGTTTATGATCACGCTGAGGGAATAAGAAAGGGCTAGGGAGAGAAAACAGCTCCAGGGTCTGACAGCCTGGAAAAGGTTTATGACACAATTTAGCCACTGCTAGTGTTATATAAATGTATATGTGATAAATAGAGCTTAACAACTATGAGAAGTGACTGCTAGCATTTGCCAATAGATTTGCAGTGTACTGAATTTGTGCATCTTGACAAAATTCCTAAACAAAGTTTTCCTTTACTTTATACTCTTTTAGTTATGATGAAGATTTCTGGCTTTTTTCCTAGTGAAGGCAATGGAACTAGTATGTTTCTCAAAGTGAATGTGGTCTAGTTTATTTAAGTAAGAAGGAGTTTAAGTGGAAATGAGCCGCAGAAATGTGTGCCACTTGCCTAAAACAAATGCAGTTTACACTTTTCCTTACAAATGACATGTATTGTTACATTTTTAAGTAGAGCTTTGTTAGTAAATATCCACAAGTGCATTTCTTCAGATGAAAAGATCCAAGACTATATTAGTATTACAAAACTGCAATTTATTTTTTTTTAAATAAGGACCTGCACCTATGCCCACTGAAGTTAATTTGAAATTTGCAACTGAATAGACAGAAGTCCTTAAAAAAAGTACTATCAGCATTGTTCATTTACATGGTGTGTTGTCTATGAAGCTAGCTTGGACATTACATGTGGTTTTTCTAAGGGCTTTTAGACCATCTGTTTTGTAGGATTAAATAAATAGAGCCAATGATTAACAATGTTTAGAACTGATCTAGACCAGTCATTGGAAGTTATATCAATATTAAAAGTTGTACCAATAAGAGATCTATGAGTTTCTTCCCAGTGTAGCATATTTCTTTGCGAGTTTGTTCTTGCTGCAATCACTATATCAAGTTCTGTGATGTTTAAGGCATTCCGAGTTCACTTTTCTCCCTGTGAAGTATTCCAGGGATATGTAAAGTAAGAAAAAAAAAATGTATAAACATAAATTGAAATTATCCCCATTTGATAGTTTCTAGTTGTAGAGAACGAAGAGTGGTGTTTGCAAGAGCTTAAGAGAGTGTTTAGCAATTACCCTGGTTTTTGAAGTTTTACTTTAAGTTTTGTTTATTGAGGGAATTCCAGATTTATCTTACTGTGCAGTGGTTGTGATGAATGCAGGTGCAGCTGCAGCTTGGCTTTCAGCCAAAGATGGAAACTTGTTAAGGAATATTGATTCTCTGAACATAAATTTGTGGTTGCTGCATTGAAAATATTCTTCATTAACTAGTTAATTGAACAAGATTGTTAATAACAATAATAGTATTAACTGTCTGGTGACCTTAGCTGAGGCCACACTGTTTGCTTAGTATACTGAGCATAGGAAAATGCCACACATGTAAGGTTTTCTAAGAGGGAGACAGTATCCCTTAAGCCAGAAATCATTCTTTTCAGCTATTTCTTGAGTATTCTTCTCTAATCTCTGTGAACTTGTGTTTGGGTCAGGTACAGCTTGGGCTCTGCTGATCTGTGACACCACTCCTCTCTTCAGATGATTGAAACTGGCAGAAAAATTTCAATTTCTTCACTAACATAACCTAGAAAACTGTCCATCAGCTCTAATTTCAAATAAAGAAATTGATTGTATCTAGCAAGTTTGTCATGACTTGCTGGTGTTTACATTTTGCAAGATCTATTAGATATATATTGTTTTGGTTTCCTGTTATTTCTAGGAATAAATGCCAGAGTAGAGTATATCTGGAAGTTGAATACTCATAACATTGCAAAAATATAAGCCAAATTATTGAATTTCATTTTTCCTTTTAAATTGAATTAAAAAGGAAAATGGCTTTATAATTTACCTTGTATTACAGTCATTGTAGCATTTCTGTGAAGAGGAATATTGTTGCATTTTTAATCACGTGTACATTGAATTTAGTTTCTTTACATTTTTAATATTCAACTTTAAAGAGGTCTGTCTGCACATAGAGTTCTCAGTGCCTGTGTTCACGTAGCAGGCTTTTGTTCTTCTTCCATTACAGCATTTCCTTTTCTTTTCATGGTTGAACTTTCTTTTTGGACAGTAGTCAGAGGCAGTCAACATGATGTCTCCCAGGAGCTGACATCATGAGGTACTGGTTATTCAAGGCCAGGATTTTACATATAGCCATAGGCTTTACTCATAATCTTTCCTTAAATAATGAAGGCTGATGAGTACATGTCTTCTGAGGACATTCTGTGATGATGTTTATAAAGACATGAGAGCAGATTGCTGGTAAATCAAAGAATCCAAGTTTTTCTTGTGGGGTGGACTAAAAGTATGATCTCTGGACCACAAATGTTGCTATGAGATTTTGCTTTGTCAGTCTTGCAATGTGTATGCTCATTAATGTTTGAGATGCCTCACTTTTGTTTCCATGTTAATGCTGTAATGACTCTCAATTCTCTCTTCATGAGCTGCTGCTGCCACCTATTCTTACGATACCACAGAAAATATATATCAGGTTATATTGCCTGTTAATATGGTAATGGTATTAAGCCTTCATTTTTTTAAGATTAATGACAAAAATGAATTGTTAAACCAAGCTAAAGATACACACACTGAAAAATTCAGTCTTTTTCTGAAACACAGCTGCACAACCTCTTGTGAGCTGAGATCTCTCTTAGTAAAATGCCAGCTTTTGATTGGAATGGATTATTTTAATTACAAAAAAAAAATCAAGAAAATAATGTAATGGTCCAAGGATACAGATATGCCTCCTACATTGCTTAAATTGCTTTGTAGTTATGTTAACTCACAAGGGTATTTATCTTTACAAATCCTACGAGAGTTGCTTGAGAATGTGAACTTAAATAAAATCATAACCACAATGTGCAGGGCTGGCCATGCAAGCATAGATAAGTGCGAGAGCTTTTCATCTTGCCAGCAACAAATACCTCAAAATGAGTGATTACACTGATATTACAGCTTCTGACCTAATATTCCTTCAGCACAGCTACAACTTGTTTGATGTTTTTGCTACTAGGAAACTCTTCTTAATGGTGTCATTTGTGGCAGTCACATAGTAGATTATTTTCTATTTCATACTGCTTCACAAACATTCTCATGAAACTGCCCATTTGTTGCAGCAGGAACAGTGTTGTGCAGATCTTCTCTGGGGTCTTTGTGAACTCAGGAATAATTAATCACAGAAAACAAATTGGAGTGATCCATATGTACTCCTGCAAAAGAAGGTGGTGTGTTTTCTGCCAAGCTATGCAAAGCCATCACCCTGCATGACTTTGAGTTTCTGTGCTATTAAGTACTGAAGTGTTGCATGTCTACTGTTTCTTATGGCACTTACTCAGCTGTGGAAAGAAATATCAAGTAATATAACCACTTTCTTCCAAATCTTAGGCCAGAATCTCAGCTGGTGTAAGTCAGCAGAGCTCCACTGACATTATTAGTGCTACAGTGATTCACACCAGCTGTGGATCTGGTCTTCTGTCTCAATTTATGAAGGACTTGAACTAAATGTCAAGAAATATGAAATGATCTCTTATAGTCAGCAGTTCTCCAGATGTGTTAATGGAGTTTAAGTTTACCAAAAGGAAAGCCTTCAAAAAGTGATCCAACAGAAGAATAAACTTTCAAGAAGAATGCCTTACTTACAGGCTTTTTGGCAAGAGAGGACTTTACAACTCACTGCAATTTAAAGAAATTAATTCAATTATGCATCGGGATGTGGTAATTTAGCTTTAGTAAGAACTGAAGATTCCAAATAATTGCACAGCACAAAGCAAGCTGTTGGCATTCTATGAATAACTGTCATGCAGATAGGAATCATCAAATCTTAAAACCAAAATTAAGTTGCTTTTAATCCTCATATGGGAGTCTGATGCTTCCATTTTACAAGTATAGTTGGATTTATTCACAGGCGCAGTATTATAGCTTTTGAAGATTAAATGAGGACCATGTTGTTACAACAACACAGAAGCTTACTACTTCTAACTATGTAATGTTAAAACTCAGCAGTGATTTGGCTTATAGATGTGATCTCATGTATAGTGTTGAAAACAGTTTATTTTAGCCAATCCGTATAAAATTATTATTGACATTGGTTATGCACTGTCAGGTTTACTTTTCAAAATTGAAAAATGCTAGAATAGATGAAACCTTAAGGTCAACAAATGTGGGGTCTCAGAAGTCTTTTAATATACCTAGTTTTATGTGACTCTATGGCATGTGAGCAAATGCTCTAAAAAGAAATTCCAGTAACTGAAATTGCCTGTGGTGGTACAGACTTCTTCAAAGCCTAATTTGTTTACTGATGAGACCTTTCAGGATTAATTTAAAAAGTCAATTTGTGACTCCACAAATAACCACTCTGTGATTTATGTATGTTCTCACTAGAGATTTAATGCTTTTGATAGACCTAGAAAAGTAAAAGAACAACACACCTTCAAGTAAGTAAACTTGAGCATCACACTGTGTTGGGGTATGCTACCGATATTTAAAATAAAATTGGTGCACAAGTAATTGGGTTGCTAGCAACCAGAACAGCATACAATGATCTAAACCTGCTAACCAGAGATCACTGGCCAAGGGTCTGATTCTGTCAGGTTTGTTTCATAGTTAGTTCTACTGACTTCTGATGAGATACACATCTGTCCAGTTGTCATTGCACACTAAAACGAACCTGGACACAATTTATTCAGACATAAAGGAAAGCAGTTTGGAAGAGTTCACAGAGAAAGACTTAATTATCATAATCTTAAAATACCAGTATATTGAATTTACAGTGGTTTGTAGAACTAGAGTGATGGATAAAGAAGTGAGGAAGCCCTTCTGAATACTGGAGAACTCTTAGAAACTGATGGCATCCAAGATTCAGCATTTACTGGGCTTTTGCTGCTTCCCTAGAGCATGAGGTGAGAGGTGAAACCTCTAAATGAAAATCGTTCCCCAGATTCCACACCAGGCAACATCACAGTGAGAGCTCTGAACCTCCAAGGACTTGACAAACCTGAGGTGTGAAAGGTTATGAATCACACTGTATGTGGAGTCTTAGGAAGCTCATTGCATATTGAAGATTGCAGTGTTATGAGAATTTCTGATCCCTAGTTATTTCTAGGTAGGCATTCTAGAATCTGTTTGAAACCATGTTTTAAAAGAATAAAATTTTCTGGATTTCACTATCTATAGTATCTCTGTAACATGGAGCAGTTAAAGGCAAATGGTTCAATTAGTATGAAAATTAAGATTGCTTTTCCATGCCTAGTTGCACTAAGCCCTCGTATGGCGTTATTTGAGAGTAACACTTTTGATCACTTCTGTCTAGTTCTTCCCATTCTGGTGACTGATGTGTTTGCCTTGGTAATAAATGAATTTTTCAACTTCTGTCATGATTACACCAGTGGAATATAGCTGGGCATGAAGCCATCAACCCTTATGAAACTTCAGCCAGTACAGAGTCCTACAATAAAAGCACTTTGCGTCTGCTTCCTGCTTCCTGCACCAAATCCGTACAGCACACTGAGCCAAAGTCAAGAGATTGCATCTTATTTTCAAAGCAGCTCATGATATTGACCTGGAATGTCTTGCACTGAATATGCCCATATCTGTGATTGATATTTCTCCTCACAAAGCTTCCAACTGTAATATCTGTGTAGGATTTGAAGATTTTTTGTGGAATCAGCCTATACATATAAGATTAATTCTTCTAAAGATCAGAAGATCTTGCACATGCCACTATTTTTGGAAACAAAAGATACCTTGCTTTCCCAGGCATAAGTGCTGAGCTGTCTTTAACAGAATGGTGTCTTAGAGAGAGAGGAGAAACAGTGAGCATGATTTCCTGGCAAATACCAGGAGCTCATATAGCCAAGAGGTATTTAAATGGTCTGTTTTAATGAGGACAGTCAAAGGAATCCTATATGGGACTGATTAATCCAGAGTAGCGTGTAATTCAACATACTGGATGTCTGATTCAGGCTTGAAGTTTTCAGGTAGGACTCTGTGTCCACCTGAGGGCAAATCTGTACCTCAGCATGTACATGTCAGAGAATAGCGCATGCTGCATACGTTTATAGCAAATTTAGGGATAACATCCATACAGAGGAAGGCCAGAGATCTGAAAGTCCCCACATACCTGCATTCATTTATTATGGAAGGATTTTCTTCATTTGCCTTTTTCTTCTGCTCTTCTGTTTGCATAAAGGCTTGCACTTCAGGACATGGACCTTTGACTCAGCTCAGTGTGATTCTTTATCTGCCTCGATGTGAAACTGATGGGTGACAGTCCATGCATAGCTCCAGGGGAAAAATAAAGAGTGGTTAAAAGCGCATCCTGTGCAGTAGCAGAAGAACAGATTCTCTGCATGATTTTTTTATTTGTTCTGCTCTCCCCACTCTCCATGTGGAAATTGTGGGTGTAATAGTCATTCTTTGGGTCCTAAAAATTGTAACAAAATAGCTGAAACCTTGACATTTATAAGCTGAATTTTGTCTATTTGTTTTGTCATCTCAGCAAGTAATTAGGTCTTACAAAAAGCTCTTTTCTCTTACATCTAACCTTCACGAAAAGCTCAAAATACACTATTAAATGGTTACCTAAGTAGTGTATATACTGGAATTGTTTATAACTGTATCTAAATTTGTTTCAAATCTCCTTGCTCTATATTTCCAGAACTGATCTGACCTCACAGAAGACACTGGGCAAGCATTGGCAGGATGTGATGTCTCTTGAAACACTGGAAAACACTTGTGAGCCCGAGGACCTCTTTGATGACATCTAGCTATGTGTTGGCTGAGAAACTGAGAGACTGATGCTTCTGATAGAGATAAGCTGTAAAACTAAAAGGCTTTGTTATAGACACTGAGCTGAAATCTTTACTCTGAGGTGGTGTTTGATGACATATTGCTATAATCCTCTTGCACTGCACTTGTCTCCCTTCTTCACTATAAAGTTGTAGACCCTTGGCCTGTTAGGCTTGATTTGTGATAGCCTTGAAATCAGGTTAGCCTGTAGATCTTCTGTCATTTGTTTATGGGCAAGAAGAGCACCATCACAGCATTTTTACATCTTAGCAGTCTCTGGCTGCTGATTGTATCCAGGACTAACTGATTTCCAGATGTCCCTAGAAAATAAGTCAGATATAAAGATTGTCTACCACTATACTATCTTAATATACTGCACCTCTCTTGAGAAGATTAGCTTAGATGTGGTCTGGCTAAATCATCTTCAACTCTGATTGAGACACAGGTCCATAAACCATGAATTTATAATAATGCCTTCTGATGTGAAGCATCCAAAGAAATGTCTTTTTACTTGAAGGTTCTCTCAGTTGTTATGCTTTATAAGGTATTCTTGCTTTGGGGAGCAAAGTGCTTGTAAAGAGAATACTGACTCTATTTTAACCTTCTATAGAAATCTATAGCCTTTAAAACTGTCATTTTTGATACTTCATGATTTTTCTTAAAGTGATTTATAAACAAATAAAACATACCCTAAAAATGTATCAGTTTTGGTTTTATTTACTTACACTGTCTATAAATAAAGGTACTAGTTAGCAAAGTGTGTTAATGTGTGACCTGTTCCTACCCAGAGATGATGCATTGGTTTAGATTTAAGGCTTCATTGAAGAAAAAGCAACACGTATTTCACTTCAGCAGTCAAAATCAAGTGTACAAAACTAAGCATGGATGTCAGGTTTCTGCTTTTCAATTTAAAAAGCCTGAATCAATTTTCATTTGAAACATAGGGAGCCAGCTCTTCTGTCTGAGAAAGGATGCAATCCAACAAGGGTTTTAAATGCGAGTAATGTGAGTAATCCCATTGAAGTCAGCAGGACTATGCAAAATAACCCTGCTTCTGTGCTCTGTGGCTGCAATGGTCCGTGGAAGCTACTTGGTATTTTTGAAGTAGTGACTTCTTTTGGCCCCGATTCTGCCAAAATTCAATCCTGTATTTAACTAAAAGAATCCATGTCAGCATTTGCAGATGAGGACCTCATTTAAGAACCTACATGAGGATCTGGGAATATTATATTTAAGCAGTCCTTTCTGAAAAACATGGTCACAGCATTTTAAGTTCACAAAGGCCTTTGGGACAATGTTATAAATCACACAGTAAAAACATGAATGGCCAAAATATTTTGCTTACTACAAAGGCTTTGTGACTGAGAAATGACAGGACCACAAAAGACCTATTCATACACCATTCACAGACATTGCGTGATTTAAAATCTTCCAGTGCTGATCTGACAATGCTTTCAGCAAAAGCTTATATAGTTTCAGTTTTCATGTGAAAGTGTTCCATGACTTAACCCAAAATACAACTGTTTGGTTTAATTGTGCCTGAAGCAGAAAATGAAGGTAATTGGAGCTGAACATCCCACAAAACTCTGCTTTCAAGAAACTGTTGGTTTCTAATAGGAAAATGTCATTATATAAATAGGAAATCTTACACACAGTTGGCAAATGTAATAAAGTCTGTCCAAATATTTATTATTTTCTCCTTTTGTGAGGTTTATAGAATCAAGACAGGAGTTAAGCTGAAAATTACACACCTTGGACTGCGTGAGCACAGGTGTGTCATCTAGATAGAGTAGCTGTAGTACAAAGACATTTTCCAGTCAGCTGAGACTGTATACATAGGGATAAC
Organism: Piaya cayana; assembly: GCA_013389865.1. Lineage (NCBI taxonomy): Eukaryota > Metazoa > Chordata > Aves > Cuculiformes > Coccyzidae > Piaya > Piaya cayana. The sequence goes on along the minus strand of WAAB01020993.1, from coordinate 10,530 downwards.
TCCTCTCTTCTTGAAGCCTGCTTACAGTATGTCAGTCTCCACAGTGATGTGAGAGTTATTAGTGAAATACTCCTTTCTGCATTTCTACTGATAAGGTTCCATTTTCCCGTTGACTGTGAAAAGACCCACCAAAATGAGCACAAATCATTTATGACTGTAGAGGTTTATTGCAAAAGCTGCAGAAAATCAGTGATGCATATTTATCCATGAGAAGTGGGAACATAAACTTTATCCTCGGATTCATTTATCTTAATGCATTGAAATAGACCCAATTGCCTTCATTGACCAAGCCAAGAAAAATCTGTTTCAAACTAACCTTTGATGTTTGGGTCATAACGCCTCATTTCATATATTTTTTTAAAAAGCCTATGACAATATGTTATGAAAATAATATGCTGCTTAGTGCTGCTTAGGTAAGTCTCTGAGAAAAGCTATCCCTCCATGATGACTGAGTCCCTGCTGCAAGGGCTTTCCTGAGCTTACAGAGTAGAAGGGAGTCAATAGACACTGCTCCTATTCCTGTATCAAAAATAACATTCATCTATTTCATAATGACACATCTCCTAGTTTGGGTTCATGCTGTGATCCATCATAATCCTTGACTTCTCCTGTGCAGAGTTATTGGGTAGCCAGTTGTTTTTCCATTCTCTTTTTGTGCAGCTGACTATTCCCATATAGGTTTAGTAACTCGCATTTAACCATACTGACCTGCATCCCTTTTTTGTAGCTGATTTCTCTAGTTTGTCAACATGACTTAGAATGCATATTCTTACTCAATTTTGTACTATGGGTGAATGTATTAAGTTTGTTCTTCATTGCTGACACCGAGAACATGAATGAAAACACTGAACAGTTCTGAATGCAAGCCTCAATCCATTCTTCCTTCTATTTTGTAGAGCTACTAACTTACTTTGCCAGCATGTTTTTCTAACTCGCCTTTTGGAAGACTGTGTTTTTCAGGCATACCTGTAAAACTGTCACATGAAATAGCCTGACATGAAATGTCAGTCAGTTGCTTCTCCCTTCTCCAAAATATTTTAGTGGTGATAGAATAGACAAACATGCCCAAAAGTGGTTTTTCAAGACAGGAAATTAACCAAAGTTAGAAAACTCAGATCAAATTTCAAAGGTTAATATTAATGAATTAAATAATACCTCACTTTATTACTCTGTAAATGATTTCCCAGGTAAACTTTCTTCAGATTAAGCAGTATATTTAGGGAAGATGCAACATGTAGTTATTTTATAGGAAGAAAATTATGCAGGCTTGCATTAAAGCCTTAGACTCATCTGGAGTTTTATACCTTTAAAGTAGCTACCTAAACAGAATACATCTTTTTGAGGATAACCATCTTTTATTTGAGGTTAGGGTTTACCCAGCAAATCTTTCAGTTCAAAAAGATTTACAATATTCTTTTCAAGAGAGAAAAAAATCATTCTGAACCAAAAAAACCCTTCGTTGCATGAGAAAGTGCTTATAAAGTACTGTCTTTGGGGTGAAAATATTATTTTCAGTTTGAGATAATGTTTTGGCAATCTAGATCACTTTTTTAACTACCTCTCACTGTTATTCCCTGAAGTAAGCACTTGTGTGTATATACATGGGAATTAGATATGTCGTTCTTTCTTGCTTTGTGCCTGTAACATATAAATGATTGTGTCCATTAAACATGGTTCCTTGAAACTTTTTCGTATAGTCTAGGTCATTTTGATTTCTGCAGTTTCATCTACAGCCTGGAGTTATTTGAGGGAAGAAAAATCCTTTACGCATGGGAATTCAGATGCTGCTAAATTTTAAAGGTAAAGCTGCTTTTTTCTGGCTCACCATCTGCTCCCACCATTTGTGGGAAAAATAAAATGTGAAAACAGTGAAGTAAGAATGCTAGGAAAATAAGGCAATAAAATTATGTCCAGACTGCTTAGTGACTGAAAAGAATGTATTTCAATTTCTTTTGAACTATACCAATTTAGAAAAATGTGTGAAAGCTAGTTATCCTACTGAAAGAGGAGCAGATAGGAGAGAAAGAGGAGATGGAAACCCTCTTCTATTTCCTCTTGTCTCCAGCAATGCATCAATCCTCTCATCAGAGGTTAGTACCACTTTTCTGATAAATGTTGTTCTGCCATAATTTAATTCCTTTCACAAAGCCTCATCAAATCTCCTCCCTACATTTCCTTTTGGCAATATGTCATCCTCTGTCTCATTTCTTTTCCATATAATGTTGGTTGAAATCTGAATTATCATCCTTCTGTGACCATTAACTGATTTCACTGCTATTATAATTACAGTCCAAAATCAATTCATAAAATCTGTCAGTATTAATATGCTAGTGTTAGGAAAGTGAAACACTGTGTATTTTTTAAATTAATACTACTAAGAAAGAAAATACCAAGCTGAAGGAAGATTGTGTCTTTAGGTCCTTAGGAATGAATCTTGGGACCAATCTCATTCAGCATTTTCATCAGTGTCATTGGCACAAAAAGTAGGAACTTCAATGAAACCTGTTGATGATGTATATCTAGGAAGCCTTATGAGAAATAGCTGTTCCTTTTTTGAAGTAAAAGCAGCTGCAACCTTGAAACAGTGCATCAATAAGGTATGCAGAATTAGGAATCTGAGTCGTGGAGATTTGTGTGTCTGTACAGAGATGGGAAAAAGAACAGAGGAAAACATAGTAAAGCAGTGAAAAACCAAGGACATGGCTGGGAAAAGCTCTGGGAGTCCAGCCTGAGATAGACAGAACAAGAGAGATGCCTAGAAGGATAGAACAAGACAGTGAGTGAACTTTTGGCCTAAATATTGACAGGAAAAGGGGATGAGGACTTGGCAGAGACACCTAACACTATTTAATTTGTTCTGTTTAGGCAACAGTATTGCAGAAGATGCCTGGCATTGTCTAATCTTGAATTGCCTGTGAGTCCCACTGGTCAGACGGGATAACAATAACCAGAAATAGATTTTTTTTTTTCCCAAGAATTCTCAGGCCTTGTCAAATGGCTACAGCAGCCTTAACAATGTCTGATGTGAGATGTTTCTTAATGCTCCAGAAAAAAAAGGATGACCATACTATTTTCAGGTTAATTCTTGTGAAGGAAGGATAGCTTTGGTTTGATTTGTTTGTTTGTTTATGGCTTTACTTCTCCTGTGTGGAAATATCTAACTGAACAAAATTACACCATCGTACCTGCATCATCATAGTCACAGGACAGTTAAGGTTGGAAGGGGATACTGAACGTCATATCCCCTGTTCTGAATGTAAGTCCCTCTGCTGCGTTTTTATGAATCTTTCTGCACTCACCTGGCAGTGCCACTGATGAGTGCTGCAGTCCCATCCTACTGCAGATGTCTCTCTGTTGTCAATTCTTATATGTACCTCAGATGCAGGAATGGTTTTCTTCTGTGTCCTGGCTTTATGCCTCTGCTGAGACTTAAACTGGTCAGTCTTAGCTGGAATAGTCTTCACAATTACAAAACAAAGTTTGGTATTGAAGCGGAAAACTACTGTCCTTATTATGCTTTGTTTCTGAAAGTCCAACACAGAGCCATCTTTTTTTTTTAGACTAAGAGGAATTTAGGTCCAGAGGTATCCAGTGTAGTACTTTCTGAAAGGCATGAGGTATGTATTTAATTTTTTTGGCTTTATACAGCTACTGTTGTTATAGTAGTCATCATATAGCAGTCATCAATACAGCATGCAGTCCCTACGTTGCTCTGAATAAATTAAACAGTATCATATTGTCCTGCTTTTCCTGCTTAATTAAATAGGACTTCAAAGTCCTACCTCTCATTTCTAGGCTATGGTTCTGATTCATATTGGTTGTATGTGAGCCCTGGATTTAATCAAAGCATCTACCGCAATGTTCTCATGTAGCCTTTTATAATTTTTTTTTCTGGGCTGTTACAAGATCCTTTTTGACTTCCAAGGTAGTTGAAAGATAATTTTAAAAATCAATTGTAATTTTAACCCAAAACCAGAGTTCTACGTGTAAAAAGCTCAAGATAGTTGCACGCTGTCCTCCAGACTCACCTCTAGACTTCTTGGGCCACATAAAACATAAAAAAGGCACTAAAATATATTTCAGGACTACTCACAAGCTCAGTATGGACAGCTGATTCCAGAGGGAAATTAGAATCCAAAACCACTTAAATTGAATGCTATTCTGATTGTCAAGTGAGAAAGAAAGGAAAGACACAAGAAACCAAGACACAGATTTGCTAACACTCTGTCAGTGCTTGGCTGTTATTAATGCTTTGAAATGCAAAGGGAAAACCTGTGTCATAAATGACAAAAACTGGCAATGGAAAAACCCTACCCTATTATGTCACCTCATCCTTCTTTTGCCAGACTTCTGGGGGAAGAACTGCATGACTGTGCCCAGAGGGTCTGGTTGGAGAGGTGAGGCAAGGGTGGAGCTTGAGAAGAGAGAGAGCACAGTTGCTCCTGGGGTGCTGGAGATGCTCAGCCACTGCGCTGGAGTCCTCCTGGCCAAGGTGGCTTTGCCTGCTGCACTGAGGCCAGGAAGGCTGAGTGAAAGTGAACAGGCTAGTATAGTATCCCAAATGGTGGGAAGTTGCTGCAAATAAAAGATGCAAGTGAGTTGAATGGCTGAGAGAGCTGGGGGTGTTTAGCCTGGAGAAGTGGAGGCTGAGAGGAGACCTCATTACTCTCTGCAACTACGTGAAAGGTTGTAGAGAAGAGGGAGCTGGCCTCTTCTCCCAAGTGACAGTGGACAGGACAAGACAGCCTCAAGCTCCGCCAGGGGAGATTCAGGCTAGACATCAGGAAGAAGTTTTTCACATAAAGGGTCATTGGGCGTTGGAATATGCTGCCCAGGGAGGTGGTTGATTCGCCTTCCCTGGAGGTGTTTAAGGCACGGGTAGACAAGGTCCTGAGGGACATGGTTTAGTGTTTGATAGGAACAGTTGGACTCGATGATCCAGTGGGTCTCTTCCAGCCTGGTGATTCTATGATTCTATGATTCTATGAAAACTGTCTTGGCTGGATTAAAAAGTATGGGTTGAGACATTCAACCTTAGACAGTTACCCCAGCAACTTTGGCAGCACGGAAAAGCTGGATATCTTTAGTTTACCCATCTTGGAAAGAGATGAATTGCTCTTGGGTAATATCCTTCTCTTTGTCCATGAGTACTGAGGAAACATAGATGGCAAGCGTTGAAGCCTGCACCTTGAAACTGGATAGATGACCATGGGTGACCAACATCGTTGTGGTTTCTGCACTCCTGAGAGCAATGAAGTGACACAAAGTATTAAGGGGGCAGAGAATCAAAGAAATACATACATTCAATAGTAATTAAAAAATTCTGGGTAATCCAGAGACCTGTCTTATGAGTTTCCTACATCATCCAGTTAAATTTATTTTATACTTTTAACTTCTTGTTTTATTAGAAAAGCAAGTACTATCAGTACTCTCTAGTACCATTTCCACACAGTAAGCACATGGTTAATTTTTCTTCGTAAGTACGGAAGGAGTTAAACTTTATCCTTTCTGGTAATCTGCTGGAGAGACTGCTGGCATCCCTGGAGTGCACTGTCTTCTAAATAACATTTAGAATATCCTCACAGCTTCTGTCTTGCAGCCACATCCACAAAACCTGTCCTGAGCCTAAAGGGCCTTTATGATCATGTTCAGACTGAAATGCTGCCGGAAGGTAGCCTTCTCAGCACAAAGAGAACTACTGTAGAATTTAGGGTTTAGCAAAACAGAGTCAATTAAATGTGGGGCAGTCCAGCTTTCTCCACTGTACCTGGAGGCATCATGCAGAGCCTCCTGCGGAGATGCTGGCATGCGCAAGGCAGATGGGGCTGGCAGGCAGGTAGTGCAAACTCCTTCTGTGAGGGGAGTGGTCATAGCAGGAAGGATTCTGCATTTGTACAGGCTGTTGCAACTTTACTTTGGAAAATCAAAACCCTATTAGACATTGTCTGCTGGGAACTTTTACTAGACATGTCGAAGCAAAGTTTGCTCCACCCTCTTTTCAGCAGCAGTGGTGGAAGCCAAGTGCAAATGTTGTATTAGGTGTGGATGTAGCGAGCACAGCACTATGACCTGTCCTCAGGAATGGATACGTACAGCTCAGTGCTCAGATGCTTGACGTGTGTAGTAGAACCCTGATATTAAATAACCGAGGTTCAAAACTGAAGGAAATAGCATCTGCCACATCTATATTTCTGCAATGATGTCCCTACGAATTCTGGTTATATATTCTCTGCAGATGGTGCAAGAGCTAAGTAGTAATTGTCAAATAATAGGAGGTGACTTGAAAATGAGTGAGCCATTTACCCCTAGTTGTCTGTGAATATGTTCACGTGAGAGTGGAGAAAGCTCAGAAATGCAGAGCACGAGTCTTCTACTCAGATCAGACCATCCTCATCCCATAGTCAGTACATTGTAGTACAGTGATATCAAATGCTATGAATCTTTCCAACTTGTGATTTAGAGGCATGTGTTCCTGCACATCAGTTTTTCAGCAAGACAGCCTGTCTTAAGTCAACTTTCATTCAGTGGTCATGTTCCATGCTTGTCTTGCTAGCCACACTTCTTCCAAAGTCTGTGGGAAAGGAATAGCTGAGAGTTCGTTTCTGAGCAACTTCTTGTCCTCCCCTCATTAACCCCACGGTGTGGTGTCAGTGTGGTTGCTAGAGTCAAAAGACAATGTCCTGCTTCTTATATCCTTGAGTATTTTAGTTTTATGACTGCATCCTTCCCACAACAGAGGCATAGCCAAAGAGATGGGAAATGAAATCAGCTGTCTAGAAGCTGTACTAATAAATATCTATAAAAATAAGTTTGGATTCACAAGAACAAAAGAGCAGTTGAGACATTAACCTAAACATCTCTAATAAACTATTCAGACCTGATTTATAGCTAGAAATATTTTATGCTGCAAAGGCACAGAGGAAGTGGAATAATTTCTGCCTAACATTTGGCCTCTTGCAGCCTGTCTAATTCCTCCTCATGCAAGCTTTTGGAAGATATGACAAACCTCATCATGACAAATCCCAGGAGTGTTGTGTCTTCCCTTTGACTTCTGCTGAACTGAGCAGCCAAACTGGATGATAATTTATTTCAGCTGCTCAATAATGAGCTGCAGTAAACCCAGAATAAGATGTTGTTTTGCATTTTTTTAATCTTAATTTTGCTTTCAGTTTTGTGTGGTGGAACAAGCTAGCAATTTTCTGATTTTGCTGCCTTCTTCCTCCAACTGGAACTGCCATGAAGACCTTTCTTATTTCTATCACTGATTGCAACCAATGGTTCATCTACCCTCAGGTGAGCTTTCTGCATCCTTAAGAACATGCATTTACTTAATTAAACTTAATCAGAGGCGTGTATGACTATATGATTGGGATTCAGGACACCAAAGGAAGTAGGATCAGTCAAAAGAAGGACTCAAACAGGACTAGAGATGTTTCTTTTTTAATGGAGTGGTTTGCTGAGATCCAAGATGGAGATTTGGGTACCATTCCCCGCTGATTAGGACTGTTCCCTGTCAAAAAACTAATGGCCAAATTTTTTTTCATGACACCAGGGCATACAGGACCTATTAGTAAGATCCACAGGAGAAGTGATATTGTATCAAGTTCTTCCTAAAGAGCAGGAATCCAAGCCATGAAACCTACAGACTTGCTAGATGCAAATATTCTGCAGAGGAGACATCTCTCAAGTTAAAGTCCCTAAACCAGGCAGTGAAGACCAAAATTTTATGCATGAAAACCACTGGCAGTTCTCAAAACAATAGGATGTGGGAGGGTGACCCTATTTGGTTTCATCACTCTAGTTCAAGGCTATAAAATGAGAAATGAAACTTAACTAGCACAAGACAATATGCAAGCCAAAATAAGAGAAAAATGTAGCCTCTGATTTCACAAAAGATATATGTAGGTTTCACAATAAGGTCTTCATATCCTTTCACTCAGTGTGTAAGTGATTTTGAGAGAAGTAAAAAAATCAGGCTAAAGTGGAGGCAGACACATTCTGGGCAGCTTTTACTGCTTAATAGTGATTTCTTTTTCCTAGCTCAGGGGAAAATGTTCAAATTGATGTTCACATCTCAGTCAGGCTGATCTAAGGTTCTTTGTTCTCTTGTTGCTTGTGATTGAAACATACTCTCCCTCCTTCTCACCGGGACTGTGTTGCTAAATAGATATTACTCCACATCCAGCCCTGTGATTACAATTTGAATAGAAAACTGTCACAAAATAAAATCCCTTTGAGGGCCTCAAAAATGTCTCAATAAATTCTAGTGACAGTGGTGCTTTTTCTTGCCTGGCTAGATTTTTACTTCAGCTCTTTTGTGATGAATTGCTTTCCATTGTAGGATATAATTACTTGACAGTGTTTTGCTAAAGGAGTTTGGGAGTCAAGTCCCCACCTCACTGTGGTCAACTCCAAGCCTTATGCAGACTTAAGGGAAATAAAGATGTGATCCACATGCTTTTTAAGGTTCATAAAAATGGTACTGCCTGGCTAAGATGACAAACTAGAAGCAAAACATACAGTGCACAGGGGCACCTTACAGTCAAGAGGGCTCTGATGGAAGTGATGGGTATTAAAAGGAATCTCCCTTAGCTATGCTTTGGATGAATGGGGTATTCCTTGACTGAGTTTTTCAAAAACAGGAGGCTGATTTTTTTTTCATTTACAGGATAGGAGAGCCTAGGCTGCAGGTCGTGGTGCCACTGATGGCCCCATTCCTAAAGACAGGTGCATTTTAAGAGGTCCTCTATTTATATCTACTCACTCTGCTTAAGGATGATGTGAGTTATCCAGGTATGCCAAATCCAGGGCTTTTGGATAGCTTCTGAATTAACCTTATATGAGTTTAACTGAGTATAGCTGCCCTGAATATAGTACTTCCTAAAGACCTGCAAGCCTGTGCAACTGAGAGATACCTTTCCTGTAAAATCTTTGATGATTTGTTTTGTAATCTTTCAACATCCTAAGGAGAAGTCCTGAGTCACATTTCAGTATCCTCCAGTGTTTTGCACCACAGATAATATACAAGGGGACTCTGTCTTGGACAGGGGCACACTTTCCTGGGTGGAAAACAGGTTGGATGTCCGGACCAAGACTGGTGGGAAATGGTGTTAAATCCAGCTGGAGGCCAGTCACTAGTGGGGTTCCCCAGGGCTCAGTGCTAGGTCCAGCCCTGTTCAATGTCTTCATCAATGACCTGGATGAAGGCATTGAGTG